>DWDV01001774.1:0-12566 GCA_018245615.1 Mimoniades ocyalus | reverse complement strand
AGATGTAGGCAGAGGAATGTAGAACACTCCCACGTACACAACATAATATGTATTTATTTAATAATTTTGTAAAAAAAAACAATCAATAGAAAAAAAAGCATACAAAAAAGGTGTCAACTATCAATAAATAGATAAAAATCGCACAAAAGAAACATGTATGTAACATATATAGAAATACTTATATAGATACTTTTTTTACAACCAGACAAAAAAATCTTGTGCACAGACACAACAATCCTGTTGTGGTTTTATTTTACAGATTTACATGATTTGTTAAATATAGAAAACTTCATCATGTTAAAGAACTTACATAATATATTTACATTTTGTTTTAAAAATGTTGGTACATATATGGAACGAGTTGTTCGCTAAACCCGGTTGAGATTAATGCGATACTTTCATGTTTATTGTGAAAATATTCCCAACGTTCAGTATATTTATATATGGTGTTTGTTTTGTTGCCTCCGAACAGCCGCGTTTGGGGCCAGGTTTTGTGTCAGCCTATATTATTAGTGTAGAACTAACATTTAAATTAAAAATATATATCATGTAGGTCGACTGCTTCGTTGGCCGTTTTGGTTGCAAGCGCGACTGCCGATCGGGAGGTTCTGGGTTCAAATCCCGGGTCGGGCATTACTGAATTTTTCTAATTTAGCTTTTTTAGTAGTGGCTCAGAGTCCGAAAATGTCTGAATAGGACGTAAAACGTATCTGGTGAAACGGAAGTGCACTTCACTACTCTGCCTACTTCTTTGGAAATTACAGGCGTGATGTTACTTATACAATGTAGGGTGTATTATTAATAATTATTATTATGCATTCATTTATTAATTTATTCATTCATTCGCTCTTTCAATCACTTATTTGTTGAATTTCATCTCCTGAAAAATAATTGCCACACCATTGCGTTGATAAGATTCACATCTCTATTATTCTGTGAATTACGTTTTTATGAATATTATATTGTCCACTTTATTGTGACATGAAGTAATCCCGAGTTTTCGTACGAGCGTGCTAATGATATTCGGACGTTATAATGGTTTTTCACACTGCCACCGCTGTCGCATCACATATAACGGAATATTACTTCCCTGCGTGTTTTGTTAGCGAACAAGTGCCATTGTAATATTTTATACTATATGATATCTTCTAAGTTCGTCCTCAGCCTGTTCGCTTGCTAATGCTATATATCCGTATTGAGAATCTTCAAATTTGAATAACAAATTAATCAAAATGGATTCTCTGTATATTATCCGCGTAATGTCCTATACATTTCTCATAATTGTGTGCTGCGTTTTTTTTGCGGCATTTGCGAAGAAATAAGTAAAGGAATTTGTTGGATTGTACCCGTACTCGTATATAATTCTTAATATACGTCACTCTTTTAAAGGAACAGACATCGTTCGTATAGTTGTATAATATAGAAAAGCGCTGTTTGAAGTTGCCAGGGCACTTGAAATGTTATCAAAATTATTATGCGGTAGATAATTATGTGAAACGCCAGTGTCCTCTCTGAGGAACATAAAATATCTTACTTCCGACATTTAACGTTTCCAAGAATATATTCAAAGCAACAGTCGCGTGGCGTGCTTCCCTATGAATGTGGGCGGTGCATATGAATAAGGGAATGAAAGTTTAGATAAATGTTCATCAATGAAAAGAACGAAAAGTTTTAACTTAAAGCTTGTGAAAATTTATATGCATTGGATGTCAAAACAGCGAAACTGATTGAGTTTAAATGTTGGTATGGAGATAGTTTGATCTGTTACTGTGTATTTGTGCTGTTTTTAAAGTATCCTCTAAAATTAGAGATGTGAACTTATAATCTTATTTGAATTTTATTTAAATAAACTAATTTTAACCGTAGTAGGTCTGATCTGTCTGTCATCACAGTATAATTTGTAGGTTATTGGTAACAATATTATTTTCACTGATTAAAATTTTAATGATAAAATAGCAAGCTTCATAATATGTATTTATTTACAATATCTCGTTTCCTACAGGTCTCGTGTAATTATGTTTGTTAAATAGCGGTAAGAAGAGAGAGGAAGAGAGAGGAAGGGGAGGAGGGGAGGATGGGGAGAGGTAGATGGTTGAGATTATGTGCAAATAACAAAAATATAAATAATATCTTGGGACATCTCCACACACGGCCATCTAATCCCAAAGTAAGCGTCAAGAGCTTGTGGCATGGTAATCGAGACGGCTGATAAACGACATATATACATATGAATATATGTATACCTAAATAGATATTTTTTTTACACCCAGACACAGAACAAATACTTGTGCTCATCACACATATATTTATTCTGGGTGGGAATCGAACCCACGACCCCCGGCGCAACAGTCAGGTTCACTAACCACTGCACCAACGGGCCAGTCTAACTAACAGAAATTATGAAGTGTTAACGCTAGAGACAAAATCATATAATATTAACAGCAAATTTTTGCCAAAAATACGATGCTTTACGGTCGTCTTGTACTTGATAACGATCAAATAGTAATATGTAAAGCATACCATCGTAAACATTATTAATGTACAAGATCATATGTACAGCAAGATCATATGTAAGCTTAGGAATTCCTAACATGAAAGTTCTCGGAAGCGATGATTAACTCTTCAAACTTGTCAGCGTGTCATTACATCGACGGTGATGCGTGGTTGCCGTCAGTAATTATTTGTGGATAGGAAACGTCTATATTAATGCGACGTGACGCCAATGTTAACTCTACCAAGAGCGGGCAATAATGACCTGCAATATTTAATAAGTGTGAGTAAGTAAGTAACATGTAAAAAACTGTTCCCGCAAATGTAATAAAATCGAAATGGACATCTGATTGATGAAATTCGGAGCTGATGTATTGATATCAAATACATATAATGCGTACGAAAAAGATGGTTGTATGTACTTTGCTTGTTCAAAAAACTTATGTAGTCTGCATGGCTGTGGGTTCGATTCCTACCAGGACCGATATTTGTGACAGACGGGTATGTACGAGTGTGTCTCGTATCTCGATATAATATTCTTTCCACAATGAGTAACAACTTTTTAAATCGCGGATTATCTGTTCCAAATTTTCCAACGCTTGCGTCAGTAACATGTCCTTATGGTACCACATGAGACGTAAGTTTTATTGTAAATGAAAATAGTCCACATAGAGAGACATTTGCTAAGAAACATAGTTTACAATTATCCAAGATTTAATATTTGAGCAGGTAAGTGTGTTTAAGCCTAGTTGTCGTATTTAATGATTAAGCTAAGCTTTTACTTTGATTGGTTTTTATACACATTTTCTAACTCCACCTATACCTACTCGAAATGGAAACACAATAGTTGAAAGAATGTAAGAACAGACCTGTTTTCATTTTAAATGTCAATAATTTTGTCGATCAATATTTTCGTAAGGTCGTCAAAAAGTGTTCGCCGCACAACATGCGATGTAGAAAAGATTCCGGGTTCCGGGAATTCCCGGTAGGTTAGAAATTTACTAGCGAATTGCTATAGCTATTCAGACTTTGGGTATTTTTGTATTGCTTTTTTGTCGTATAATATATCTCTCCTGTATCATCATATTGTAATGGACAATCCCACATGTTTAATTATCAAGGACACGTAGATATATAACAATCCTTTTCCTTCGCTTAATAATGCTCAATGCTGTTAATGAATTTTAGTTCAGATTCCATTTCAGAATACAATTTCATAAGTATGTTCTCGTTTTAGGCTTTATTCTGTATAATCGCACGGTGTCCACGTCGTTATCTGCTCTGAACGAAATCCGGTTGCTTGACGTTAGTTATTCTAATGTAGCGAACATATTGATTGTCCGATTAACGGTCAATTTATGTTTGTTGTAAAGCAATGCGTCATAACGCAGCGTTATTCGTTTGCGGCTTATGCGGTCTTTTATAATGCCTAACTACTACAAGTTAATCATTTTTTTTTTCAAACGAGTTAGTTCTTCAGTTTTAGGTCTGAAGATTGCCTTCTATGTAGTTAAATTTACGATGCCGATTGAAATGTTTCATGTTTGTTTTCCACAAATTTCCCTTACTTGCTCAGTGTAGGTAATATTTTTATTTTATTTTTTATATTTTATGGACGACTTTGCAATAGACAGTTTCTAGCGGTTACATTAATTACTTCTAATTATATAGTTGCAAATCAGTGTAATCGTTTTGTTCATAATAGGAGATGAAGTGCACAGGTTTATTCATGCTGTGAAGTATGAAAAAATTGTGATATTTTGGTAAAATTTGATGCTTACAAAAAATATACGATATCAAGTTAGTTTCCGAATTTGATATTACATACATTGTTTATGGCCGCATCGGCGGCAGTCGCAGGCAGTGGGGCCGCATACGGTTTTGAAACCTGCCATTGCCACTTAAAATATTCCAGACTTACAATCCAGTTACCAAATGTTTTGCCTCAAGTAAATGTCGATCATAATGTTTCAGAGTAATACCATTGTAAATATCACCGACAAGATTTAATGGGTTAAGTATACTCGACAACAGACGTCAGCTATTTCTAACAGAGTGATTATGGTCGTACCATTGCGTTGTTGCGAAAGAGATATTACGATCACTGTTGATAATTTAATACTGATCCTAATATCTTAAATATTATACTAGGAAGGTTTGAATTGAATTGAAAGAAGAAAAACTTAGTTCAAAACCTTAATGTTTTAAAATGGTTCATCTGCAAAAAAATGATAGCGCTTGAATTCAAAGTTCACTTTCAAATAGGTGTCAAATATTTCTCTACACCTCACCGAAAGCATTATTGTGTAGGTATCTATTATTACATGTAATACTGTTATCATAGATACTAATACAAATACTGGTTGTATATGTACATACTCTTATACATGATATTATACATGTATAAAATGCACTATAATTTTCATTGACATTTGTAACAAGTAAATAAATTAGCTCACAAAGGAAACAGATCGCAATGCCTGAAACATCTATAGTATACATATCGTTGGAAACAAATGCGTTTAGTAGGTCAGCCTCAACGCATGCTAACAATCCGCTTTAGAGACACCTGCTAAGTAATAGAGTGGGGCCGTAAAACTGTAAGACGCGTGGGCGTCCGTGCAGTGAGGGATATGCATCGTTTGGTAACAAATGTGTTCCGTTCGTTAAATTTGGCGCAATTTTACGAGTATCACTTCACCCAGAGCTGTAAAGTTTCGGTTACGTGGATCAGATGATTAGATTAGCATGGCAGAATCGGTTAGAATGTATTATTACCCGAAGGTAGGAATAATATTATGTATGGCACTGAACGACTATTAACTTTCAGTATGTACGATTGTGAAAATTCATAAAAGTACTTTTCTAATAATTTCAAAATTATACAATTTGATAATTCGCAGATTTAAGACGCTGTTCATTACTGAGATAATGTACATTATGTATGACTATACCACCTGTTTCAACATGTCGTCGTTGCCATGAAACAAAAAGTATTTGTTTTTATATAGAAAATATAACGGCTGCAATAGGTATCTTTGGCTAACTGTAAATAAAACTATTACGAATTGTTGTGTTTTTATTAGCTTTTAACCATGACCTACTTCGATTTAAAATCTTACCTAAGTTATCTCTCTTCATTTTATCAGTCTAACTCATAGCGTTGACCTAAAAAATACGCCTAAAGAAGTAAATAAATATCTTTTACCAATATTTTAAGATTTTAAAATCCTCGGATATATCCGAAACTGTTCGGGCTATTCCGAATATACATAGGTCAATCAAGCCGCTATATGACTCAATCACTCCTGCAGTAAATCTCAAATTGTTCTCTATCGTTTTTACGTCTCTGTCTGCTCAACAAATGGCTATTTATTAAACGTTCGTTGTTTGTGTCTATACGCTAGTCTTATACGGAACCGCTGCGCCGAAGACGTTATTATATTGCGTTTATGGTACCTACATAATGTGTTATAGCGGTAGAGGGAACCCAGTGCTTTCTATCTTCTTTACCGTAACGTGTTTCTCAGCTTCGATTAAACGTTCTGTATCTGTACAATGATTTGCAGTCTTGAGACTTGCACTCGCCATGGTGCATAATAATATTTTCTTGGGGTATATAGATTATATTTTTTTCATCTCTGTCAATATTGAAATTATTCTTGTAATTCCTATTGACAATACATTGCGTAAGAGTACATTCCCCGACCCCGTGTTGGGATACAGGTGTCGTAAGAGGAGACTAACCCCGGCGTTGACAGATCGCGGTATGGCGGTTACATCCCCAGGCCGCCTATGGGCAGCAGCGTAGGTGAATCTGTGTTCTGCGGTCCCCAACCCGCATGCCCAGCGTGGGGATTGTGGGCATAACCCTCAGGGGAGGTCCGTGTCCAGCAGTGGACTGTAATTGGCTGACGATGATGATGCACTCCTATTGGATTTGAAAACACTGATTGTTGTTTGTTATAGATTATTTTCCATACTACTTAAGCAAAAAATATCTTCGAACGGCATAAAATTTTAATGGATTTGTTGTGTTTTGGTAATTAAGATTGTGGTGGATTAGCTATTGTTCCTTAGACTTCCTGTAATCTAAATATGCTACACTTGTTTTTCTCGGCATTGCCTAAAATGTTTTAAATAAAAAAACGAATACATCGATACATTTTTGTATTTAGATACCTTAATTGTATTCATATATCTTCTTGAATATTATCAACCCTTTTCTAGTTCTACTCTTGGACACGGGACTCCTCTCAGTGTGATAATGCCCTTATGCTTCTTGTGATGCTATGTGCCAGTTGGCACACACCGATATTATCAAGTTCAACCGTTTTATTAACCGACTTCAAAATGGAGGATTTTCGTATTTTACAATCAATAATTAAACACGCATGTAATTCCACGTCGAGCAATTATCTACTGTTTTGTTTGTCCATACATCTAACGTTGACGTATTACCTATGATTTAGTCAATAATTTATACAAGAAAAAATACATTACGACTTCCCGCTCTCGCTTTTAAGGCAGTTGAACAATGTGTTCTGAGCTGTGCCAAATAAGATTTTTTACCTTTTAAGGATGTACTGTTGATTGTAAATTCCGGCAGTATAACATACTTATATGGCTCTTTCGAGTTAATGAATGTAATGTAGAGTTCAAAAGACGTATGTACGTACATGTGTTACGTTGCATTTATGTAGCGTTTAAGAATATGCAAACGTCATATGACGAATAATCGGCTACGTTCAAACGACTCTACTCGACGACGAATTCCTACTCTCATTTGAGACCGGTAGTAATCGTCTGTGGGTGACAACGGTCCCTTGCAACAACTGCCTCTACGTGTGTTACTATTGCCACTTTAAAAACTTCTTCGTGAGTACCAAATAAAGCATTCAACTTTTAGTCTGTAGTACTATAGCCTCCGTATACCATATGATGTTCTTGGGTAGAAGATGTTTAGAAATAACAGAATATGTTCACAGTTAGGTAGTAGGTAGGGTGAAACTTAACATGTGTTTTTATTTAAGTAGGTAGTGTATCGACAATCAAACAATTTATAAAGTTTTAATTGAACAACGTACAGAATCGTCTGAGTGACGAATTACCGTGATTAAGCGATTACTTCCAATTGGGCCATTTATCGGACAATTACTCGAACGTCGAAGGACTTGGCAATAATTGGTATTAATAAAACTTTGTGCAACACTAGTGTGGGAAGAATAACAGATGGTGACTTGTTAGTTTATTTCCGATTAGTGATGTCTAATCGGAATCGATTAAATGGTCATCGACTTCAATGATACGGTCTTTGTGTGATTATACATCCTTTATATTAAAATATTTATTTACTGTTATTTACTGTTATTTTTTTTTATTTTTTTTACACTTCTATCTTTTTTAAATACATGTCGCTCTGAATCGATTTTTTTCAATGTTTTCTACGTTGCAGTAATAAATTTTACATTTATGTACTAGACATTCTGCCTATTTTCTTTTAATTATATACTATCTTTGAGACTGATGTCTTGAAAAGTCGCAGGAATTACGTCACAGGCCATAGTATGTAGAACAAAAAGAAAAATATAATCGAGTTCTATCAGGCCAAATAGACAAATAAGCAACTTCTCGATTTAGTGCTTAAACTAAACGGGATTAAAAGAAAACAATGAAGTCCGATATGGCCATTCGAATAAAAATAATTTTAATCATAATTACATCTGTCACGATATTTATTCGATTGTGTGTAATTGTATAATAAACTATCGTAATCATTTCGAATCATCGACAACACTTCATATGGAAGTAAGTTATGTTAGCAACATTCGTGTAGGTGAAACCGATTTGTCCGCGTACAAAGAGCGCGTAACACATAACGTAAACGTACTTACTCGTAGTTATCATCGTATTTATAATACTTTTATGGCGTATCAATTATAAATACGGTGCACTGACGGAACGTTCATTAGATTTTTTGCATATTTTTTTCTAGAACGTTCTTTGTATTTCCGAGTCGTGGCATGAATCGTTTTCCGCATTGATATACAAATTTTTATTTTTATTGTAAAGCATCGTTTTGGTGATTATTGAGTAAAACATTAATTACGATCTGTGAAGGGTTGCAGGCAAAAGGTGGATATGGCAAGCCGAGTATATGGCGCGATGGCGCTCTTTGGGAAAAACCTTTGTCCAGAATGGACTGATATAAGCTGATGATGTTGAGTATGACATTTGCTAAAAATTACAGCAATTATTGTAACCGGTTATAATAACGATATAATCAATTGTTTTCATTCAAATTAATCGTTAAATTGATTTATGAAGTCCTAAAATTGAAGTAATTCCTCATAAACGACAGACCACACAGCTACGTCCAGATGACGCGGGATTATTTTTTAATAAATCTCTGAACTGCTGTGCAATAAAGTGCTTAGATAATGCAATTAGAACTAGTTTTCCCGAACACGACACGACTTGGGTCATAAATATTCACAAATTGCCTCCGTTAACTATCGCTTCCTCGATGAGAAACCTTTCCGCGATACTGCGCCATCTGTTGAGTAATTTACTGTGCATAATATGTTGTAGTTCGTTCTTCAATTGATTTTCAACGAACTGTTTATATCCTGCCTCGACTGCATAGACTGCCTCGTTGGTCGTGTTGGTTGCAAGTGCGACTGCCGAACGGGAGTTCCTGGGTTCGATTCCCGGGTCGAGCACTACTAAATTTTCTAATTTAGAATTTCTAGTAGTGGTTCGGAGTCTGGATATGTGCCCGGTATGTGGCAATAGGCTCACCAGCTACTCCATAGTGTGACGTAAAAGTAACTGGTGGGACGTGGGAGTGTTCCACATTCCTCTGCCTACCTCTTCGGGGATTACAGGCGTGATGTTACTTTTTTTTTATTAAAACGTATACGACAACTTAGGGTCAGTCGTGCGAGACCCACGGAGACCCACGGAGTATGAAATCGACATCTATCACTACTATCAAGAACATCAGGTAGTAAACAATATAAAAACTTAGATTTATAAATATTTACAATGAACTATTCGTTATAAAACGATGATAATAATATTTTTGTGTAACAGACAAAATCCTTCAAGTTGTTTGTTAAGCTGTCGTAGCTTCTTCTTAGCTCAAAATATATTGTATCCATGAACACGATATTATACTTTACGGCTGAACGAAAGCTAGACTGTATTGGTGACCTTAAAAAAATAACTGCCACGAATTAAACGATATGATTCAATATTCCTGCTCTCATGCTTCACTGATTTAATATTAAATTTTAATAATCCCATCTTTTATTGAAAACGTCAGCTTCTTGAATACAAGTACAAATATTATTAACATTAAAGCGAATAATAGGACAAATATCAGTTTAGTTTTGTTGTTCCAGTGCTTTGTTATCTTTATATTATGATAATTGAAAAAAAAAGTTATTAAAAGAGGTATGATTATACAAGATTAGATAAGAAACTTTGCTGTTTACATTGAATTTAAAACATGCACACTTGCTTTCTTACGAATATATGTAAGTACCATATATTTTAACATTTTATTTTAGCAAATAAAACCGCAGATTAATCCCGACGACACCAGAATTTATTTAACCATCAATGCTGCTAATATGAAAATAATTATGGTCAAATTAGTATTCATACTGTTTATACCAGCTGTAATGTAATAATGTATTAATACCGAGGATAGCTTGGAATTACATTGATATTTTAAATACCGTGCAGGGATTGCGGTTTTGGAATCCGCTGTTTGTGTAGTGGCAAATTATAGGATGTGAAAATCCAATTAATTCGTGACAAATTGAATAGCGCTAATGATATTGAATTCATATCACTTCTGTTATTTGTACCTACTTTAAGGGTCTTGTAATTTTATTGTTATATATACTTAAACAAAGTGTGAAAGATTGAAAATCGACTTATTGTTTAGAGATCCTTAAACGTTAAGAAAAACCACCATGAATTTATTATTCGTATCAAAACACTATGGTAGCACGAACAGAGTCATTGACATTGACCTCGAACGGCGAGCGTTCCTAAGAGAGACTACGACAGCAGTTCAGGGAAGCTATGCGCAACATTTGAAATGCATATCGTTTACAGTGGTAGGCAAACTTTACACAAGTTTACGTTTCAAACCCACCATAAATGTTAAAAGAGTAAAATTGAAGTTATTCACTTTGACCTCAAACTGTAAAATATATTTTAAAAGTACGCTACTTTGCTATTTCCGCTAACGCTGGATTTGGTGGCTGTATTTATTTTTAAAAGATAACATTTGTAGTTGAATATAATTTATGGAGTGGGCCTATTCATAGTAGGGATTTAACTATACTTGTAAATTATTATTAAAATAATATGTTCACTACACGTTGTGATCCTCGAAACATTTACCGCAAAAGTTTTGGGATATTGGTGAGCGATATTTGAAAACATTTCCAATATGTAAATGATATTGCTATCATCAGAGACCTCGAATTGTGAACCAATTCTGGAGCAATAATGTTGGACAATAGTAATATTTTAAGTTATCATACTTGTATCCTATAGCTAAATATGTACATATGTACATTTAGGTACGACTCATATTTAAAAATTAAAATCGTGTTAATGCTACTGTTATCTTTAATTTTCCGGTGTTTTCTAGGGTTGTATTTATATTTATGCCCTATACACAATATTATATCAATTGTCCGATTTTTGTACTGTAGTAGAAATTAGGATTTACATATGTATTTAAAGGTGGTAGAACCCTCTGTGGTTCGACTCCGGCGGCACCACCGCCACAACTATTTCTGCCTTATAACAACAGTGTTAAGCGCTGCTGTGTTCTGGTTTGAAGGGTGTGGTAAGGGAGACATACTTTTTCGAGGCATTCCAGATTAGTCCTCAGGGGTAGAGGCGCATCTGTGGTCGACCTGAGATAGGAATCTAATCTTATTTGGGGTTGATTCCATATTATAAAAAAAAATATAAATATAGTCAATAGTGACCATAGATTGTTTCGACAGATCATATGAACTCCTCATGCTACCGTTTAATTACCGCCATGTCTATAATCATGCATTTGTTTTAATCCATTCGTACAAAACATTACAGTAGAAATGAATGCAGCTCTTAGAATGTTGAACTGAAATCCCCTATACGGATGGACGAGTTTGAACTAGTCTCGTAAAGTCGAAATCAAAGGACGGTGATATAATAGAGAATATATAGAAGATTGGTCTATTGTATACCATAGGGTAGGGCTTTTTGTCATATCTAACGGTTTCCGCGCGGGCTCATATTCTATAGCAGTTTTTAACAAAGCACGTCTGCCTGTATGAAGTTGATATTATGTTACTAACACAATTCTTGAAGCTTATTTTCGAATGACTTTTCTACATCTTATCATTATCATTATAGAATCCATCATTAACATTTGTAATCGATCTCTAAACCGATTCGTAACCGAATTGATCCAATAGAAATTCGATTATCTATGTTATATGCATACTTGATCATATTTTTTGACTATATTTAAAATTGCTGTAATACAGCAGATTATTTTCACTGTCGCGCCCCAATTTAAGTACAATTGAGTCTGTCTCGTTGGCCGAGTTGCTTGCAAGCTCGACTGCAGATCAACAGGTCTTGGCTTCAAATTTCGCGTAGGGCACTACTGGATTTCTCTAAGTTTGATTTTCTAGTAGTGGCTCGGAGTCTGGTATGGCAATAGGCTCACTACCTATTCCATATTGGGACGTAAACGTAACGAAACGTAAACGTAATTGGGAGTGAAACGTTGAACTTTACTACACTCCTTTCCATACTTATTTGGACATTAAAGGCGTGATGTTACGTTGTTTCATATTGAGCTCCCATTTATTACTTGCATGATGAAAAAATCAGTGCTTTCTGTCAAAAATTCAAAAAAAAACGTAACTTCACGCCTGTAATCCCCGAAGAGGTAGGCAGAGGAATGCAGAACAGTCCCACGTTTCACCGGTTACGTTTACGTCCCACTATGGAATAGGTGGTGAGCCTATTGCCATGCATCGGGCACATAT
>DWDV01001773.1:0-12569 GCA_018245615.1 Mimoniades ocyalus | reverse complement strand
AAAGCAATTTAAGACCTTCTCCGCTGAAGTTTATGCGAACAGTTTGTATGGAGTTGCGAGTCAACTCAATAGAAAAGTCAACTTATCGCGCGTGTGAATAAAAACTTTTAGCAAAGTGAATGCTTGTTATCGGATTTAGCTCGGCGTTATTAAATTCATAGTGTAGAGAATTTCTTCATATACAAAATATAAATATTATTAAATGCGTTGCAGATATAACATAATATTATAATATATTGTTTTATAATAAATTTAAAAATGCTATTCAGGCGATCTAGGTATACGGTAGGAAGAAGCAGCAGAAGCTGCAGAAGCACAATTTAGCATTTATTTTTGTTGTTAAGCACCATCATTTACCTTTTTGTATTCAAAACTAAATTGTGTTGTGTGCACAACATTAATAATATGCATTGCAGAATTTAGAGATCTGGCTTAGTTCACAAGAGTGCCACAAGTATGTAATCTCTAGTAAAACTATAGTTTTACTCGACTCCCAGACCCAAGTACTCATAAGCTGGAAGTATCTTTTAACATCAGGTTGCATAGTTGTATTTTTGTGTCTTATATTTACAACTGTTATTTTTATTTTTATAATGTTGCCACCATAGATAAAAAAAATATTTGTATTTTTAGTAATTTTGTATTTGTAGAAGATAAGAAATACACACAGACGAATAATAAAATACCAAACATAGAGTTATAGAACAAATAGAGCTCAAATTTGTAGGTCAAAAAAACAACGTTTGGTAAAATAATACCTAAAATAATACCTATTGTCAGCCTGTCATAGTGCACTCAATACCGGACAGTAAAAGAATCCAATAATGGAGATTAATCCACGTTGACCTAGCCAATTTCAACTTTGTTTCGTAAACGATTAAGAAATTGGGATATGGGGAACTTCATATAACAAATGGATATATAAAATGAACAAAACAATACAAACTTGCTCCTTAAATCTCCCGGCGAAAGCGTCCTGGATGTCGTCCATACTGTATGTACAAATAGCGGAGCCCACAAGGCCGTCGCTAGCGCCCGTAGTGAATGCCGCATAGAATCGCGTCGGATCTTCTGGCATTTGATACACGCTCTCTGAATAAAAATTAAGATTTAACCACCCTTTTTCATGACCAGACAAGGAACATTTCATGTTTATTAAGTTTAGGAAAAGGCTAAGAAATATTTTTGTCAGCAGAATGTTGTACTGACTTATGAACACCAACCATTATTAATTCATGTATTATTGATATACATATGTACATAAAAACATGAATAAAATCTGCGGATATATTCTTCTATAATGTTGTACCTTTATTGTCTAAACACTATTTATTATATTTAAAAAATGTTTCCAAATCTACGGACTACATTCCGTAGAAAGTAAATGGGGTAAGAATGTCGGTTCATGCATGATAATGTCCCTTCCCGCATAGCGCGGCCGGTAGTGAGTACATTTGGTAACAATAAGTTAGGGTTTTCACCTTGACCTGCGCATTCAACCGATTTAAACAGTCTGAATTACATTACAACGAAGTACATTTAACAGTTTTCCGTATATATGTAATGAAAAATTAATTAGGTATCAGTATTTCGTAATGTAAATCACTGGTGCATATTTGTATTTGTAATTAACATTTAAAAATTAATAATTTTAAAAATTAATAATGTCAAATGTATCACGATTGAATTTCGTTATTGATGTGATAATTATCAAGTCGTGTATTGGGTTTGATAAATTGTAAATAAATTCAAAATAAATGTAAAAATAGAATAAACCCAAATGTTATAATCCACTTACGTATTTCATCGAAATAGAAGGGAAATTCTCCTGGTATGCTACAGTTAAGTCGTGCCTTCAAATAAGTGGCCCAATTATGGCTCAAAATGTGCTTGCCTCCCGTATCTTGTTTGCATACCCTGGCCACGCGGGAATATACCGCCTTGCCGCAGTTCATAAATTCGACGGCGGTTTCCCGAAAAAAGAACAGCACATACTCTCCCACATCGAACGATCCCACAAAATTGGTTTCTGAAACAAAGTGGCAACTACTTTAAAAGAGCTAGGTAGAGATAATGAAGCCTCCTATAACGTAAACGAACATTGACACATGGCTCTGAACTTCAGTGACAGGATATTATCGCGTGTGACGTGTGACAATGAATGCTACACGATTAGAAATTGATAGAGCATTGTTTCGGGAGAGGCGAAATGGAAAAAGTCAATTAAAATCACCGCATCAAGATTAAAGTACATCAAGTTTTACTAACTACTGAAATAAATAAAGATTACGTACTGTCTAACCATTTCGAGTCGTATTTGAGGGTCCGTTTGAAATTGAACCTCTTCTGACCCGTTCGAAAATCGAAGAGGTCGTTGCGGAATATAACAGGGTCGGCTTTGGTGAACTCCGCATTAGTTCCCGCGTAGAGTGCTGGCAGACCGCCGGGGTTGCCTCGCGTGACCCACACGGCAGTGCTATTGTCCGCAGGGTCATACGGGCACTTGGCCACGCCGAGCCCCACTCCTGGCACATACTCGTGCCTCGGGAGGTGAGTCAGATTTAACTGGGCGGAAAGAACATTCGTTTTAGTTAACAACTCTCACTAAAAGCCGTTCGCCATACAGGTCACTTATTACGTAACACACACATAGTCTAACACAAAATAGTGCCAAAGTATAGAGTCTGCAGTGTTTGCTTGCTATGTAATTTAACTAGGCGTGTGTAAGCACTATAAATATTTCACTGACCTTCCATGTAACTAATTAACGAAAATAGTTATGAATTCGAAAGCTTGTTAGTATATTCAAGAACAAGAACATGTTCAAAAGCGAAACAACGCGGTTAGTATTAACCGCAGAAGTTATTTATATCCATAATAGTATTTGAAATTGTGTGGTTCTTCACGAAATAGTACATTGGAAGGTATAAACTTTAGTATGATAACACAGAATATCGAAACCATATTAAAGAAATGATTAGATCATTTTCTAAGATTAAGTATTTTATAGCCAGTAGGTATTAAAGTATATGATAATATACTAGGAAAAGTATAATTTTAAAAACAAAAACCTATAGTTTGAAGTATATTAATAAAATTAGGCAATCTGATGTAACATTTAATTTACGAACACATTAAAATAAAATTAAGATAACCTGAAGTCGGTGTCCATTAAAAGTTTACTTAATTAGAAAGTATTCATTAGCGCTATTTTATAACTAGTTAGTCTGGTCATAATTCAAAATAACTTTGTACTTGAAATTAGATTCTTACTCTTGATGAACTCGACCCGTTTTTTTAATACCATTGATATAGCCATATTTTAACTATGCATATAAAAGAATACAATACATGAAAAACATTAGTCATATTAAAATTAAGTAATAAAATTAAGTAATGGCATTTACTGATCTGGTTCAGTGTTATAAAATTTGATTTCGCATATTAAGCTTGTAATGTAAGGCTTATCTTGAGTATCGAACTTGGAAACAATTAGGTGTTCATAATCCTTATAGTAAGAAACAAGAGGTCAATAAATGACAGTAGAAATATGCGAAAGGAATCCTGTGACAACCCTAAGTCTTATACCTACTAAAATAATTATTAGCAATATTTCCGAAAAGGTCTAGCAACTGCCGCAACCAGTCAACTAGACCAGCGCTACTTAACCTTTTTCAGTCCGTGGACTCCTAGAAAATGAAACACAACTTCAAGGACCCCGTAAAAAAACATAAGAATAAATTTAAGACAGTTTATTTTACAAAGTTACATTTAAATAAAAATGAAAAATACTGTACTAATGTGAAGGTTCGTGCTGCTTTTTCCAACTAAATTTGTAATATTTGGGTTAATGTCAGTCGGTAGGCTCCCCGTAACGATTACGAGACTTACTATCATTTAAATATTAATTTAAATGTCCATTGATAAGACAGCGGACAATCAGGGTTCCACGGACCACAGGTTAAGAAACACTGAACTAGACGATCCACGACTTCGACTACTCAACCAAATATACGAATAAGCATTAAATGAAATCGAAAGAAAAAATATCATGACTATAGGTTTATAATTATAAAAATATGTATTACAAATAGCGCCGTTCGCTACTTTTATTTTTCACCTAATAAGGTATGCAAAAATTTAATTAATTTACATTGACATTATCGAAGAATAAAATTTCGTATAGTTATGAATTACATTTTTACATTAAAATTATGATAAGAAAGAATGTCCTATACAGTTATTTCATACTCACATAGATGACCCAGTCTTTTGGACTGTGCGCGTTGGTGCCGCAGGCGTACAGCCGCTCGCCGTCTCCCAGCGGCTGCAGAACTCGGATGTGGTTCCTGCACTCAAACGGCTCCGACTTGCCTTTACTCACACATCGTGCCACGTTACTCGCCTCGAGAAGCATTGCATCTCGCTATAAGCAAAATTACGATACTATAAAAATATCATTTCAGAGTTAGACATATAACCGTCATCAGTTTATCCATCCATACAACAACCGTTGTAATTCCACTGCTGGAAATAGACATTTTCTAGGCGACGCCGCTCCTGCCGGTTCTGAGCCTTTTGATCCAACTGTTTTCATTAACGTCGTCAGATCATCAGTTGTTGGGCGACCAATGCTTTTTCACCAATGCTTTTTTCGTATATATATAATGTTATGTTTGAAAATTGCAATCAAGTTTTTAATCTGTTCTGTTCAAAAATAGTAATTAATAGTAATAATAAAGGCAATGTGGCGAGTCAAAAATAGTAATAATAAAGGCAATGTGGCGTATGTTTTAGTCAGGTAACCATTTAAAAACACTTCTTAATTTCGCTATGAAGATTAGGTATTTGGAATATATCGTATAACGAAGCATACAAACATAGCCTTAATTTGTACTCATAACATGAAAAGTATAATGTACGCAAGCTTAAAGGTTTTACTTGAACAGAAATTTATCAAAAAATTTGGCCCAATTCAGGAATGACATAATTTGATTTAAAAACTGAAAGTATAATATTAGGATAAACTAGTTGAAAAAAGGGGTACTGGAAAATTCTATAGAATGATAAAAGGAAAAATGAATCGGAGCTTACGAATTGCCAATAGGCACGTAAGTTACAAAACTTTAAAAGCTTTCGTAGAATTCAGGAGAATTTCTTTTGAAAAAATAACGGTTACTTTAAAGTGGAAACCAGTAACCCTCACGTGAGGTTAAGATGCATTATAAATCTCCCAGGCGCTCGGAAAAAAGAAGCCTTTAAAACTCACCTCCGTTGAGCTATTTTTTTTCTTTCAACATGGTGGTATCTTAAGTGCATTTTAAGAAATTCAATTATAAAAACACTCACCTCGCAATGCGATTGACTTATATCCGTCATGTTGAGTTTATATATTCGATCCCTGGAAGTAAAATAACACTTAATAATTATATTATCATTCAATACCTGCTGTATACCGACCGATTTGATGTATATAATTACCATCAAATAAGTTAGATACTGTTTCAATAATGACATTTGTGGCTTTTTGACTGTACGATCGGCAGCTAAATGATTGATGATCAATTAACTTAATATGCATTATGATTATTTATTTTTGATATCGGTCCATTAAATGAACATTGTTAATTGAAAGTATGTATTGTATGTTGAAGCAATGATTATAAAATCTTGTATGTAATCTTTCAGACTGTTATTAAATGGTTGTCATTAAATAATCACAAAAATAAATGTAATGCTAGTAAAAAATAAACGAAACATTCTTTTTTTAAAGACTAATGTTATCATATGTTATGTTATGTGTAAATAGATGTACGGTTTTACATAACAATTACACATGCATTACACCCTAACAATGTTTATGTTTTACCAAATGTCCATCTACTGTACCCTTGTAATTAAAACTCAGTAATGCTGATACAGTAGCAATAATTATCAACGATACAAACAATGTTTTTTAGTTATTGATTCTTCCCTTGTTGCGCTTTGATTTCCGCCCAAGGCCGGTGTCGTTCTAAGGCCCAACACTGACTTCCTACTGTTACATCGGCGATCAGCGTTTATTTTCTAACATAAATATCCGTTATGATTATTGAGTCGCTTTTTTGAAGCTTTATAATACAAAGAAAAGCTACATGTCGTACACCTTCGGACACTAATCACAGCCTAATAAATTAATGCTTTGAATTCCGCGGAACATGCCTTACTATTGCAATGGATCTTGACACAACTCCAACTTTACCGTGGATTTTTTTGAAACTGCCCTGGTTTAGTACTTATTTATATAACGAAAGAATTAATTGCACTAAATGCCACTAATATTTGAATGCAATTAACAGCAAGCTTATTACATACATATACATATAGTGTATAATTCAATAAGGGGAAAAAAACATTGTTTTTTTTTTATTTCATTCGCAATCGCCGATCGCCGGTGTTATAAGTAGCAAGTCTGCCTTGGCCCTAAGGAATTGTATACGGGTTGCTTTTAACCCACGACCCAATTAAAAAGTAAGTTAAGCAACTACTAACAAGGTAGAGATTTACTTTTAGCCTTCTCTAGTTCGGTGAAAATATACAGAAACTTGTTGCAGCGTTTTATTCAGTATTATTGGCTTAATGAATTAAATAGTTTATTAGTTAAGATATAAGAATGTTCCAGTTAAAAAATTGAAATGTTAATAACTTCATGTCAACAACATACTGGAAGACTTGTTTGATTTGATCTAATCACAGCAATAATGATATCGGTCTATACTCTCATTTATTCAATCAATATTTACGTTTAGTTTTTATTTTTATTTTACTCTATTTAAAAGGAATATAAGGGATGTACATTTATGTAAAAGGAATATAATGTATGTGTATATATGTACATACAATAAACATAATTAATTTATAACATTGTTAGAGTACATACTTAGTGTCTAGTTTACATTTTTAATCATATGATACACAGACAAGCTAAGCCAAGCGTTCCGGTTTAGTGCTCGGGGGTCAATGCATCTACTTTCAGTACGATTTCGTCCTACTTAACAATCCGAGGTCGGTAAGCTGTACAAATAAGCGATTCGAGGATGATAACCGGCGTCTGTCCAGTACACATTATACCTATTTAATATTTTTAAGTAGCGGAAGAACCATGTGCGCATATAACATTAAATAATCATTCAAGCCAAAATCGTTCATAAAACCGTATGTAAATAAAACCCAATTTACAAGTTTGTTCTCAGAGACGAGCGCTAAATAATTATAACCCATAACAATCTGAAAGCCCGCTGTTTACTTTAGCTGCTACAATTCGACAAGACATAGTAACTTAGGAAGGTTAATAACAATATAACTAATATAACTACTATGCTATTCGTTGCTAACGTACATGGAAAAACAAACCAGACATTGTATTCTAATAAGCAGTTACATCTACAATCAACAGTCCCGTGTAAATATGGATCGGTACAAACAAAAGTTGACAGAAATTGTGGATAATTGGCTTTCATGTGAAGGTTCCATTTCCATCGGGCAAATCGTTACAATGCAGTGAATCAGTCGTACAACAAACAGTCCGCGGATAATAACACGTTCAGTAGCTAATTACATGCCATTCCCTTCAGTTCCATTCTGCAATTGCTATATGATTTCTGATATGGAAGTAATGAAAAAGATAAAACTAAACCCCTACCAACAGTACCGTGCATTAATTCATTATTTACGAATAGTATGAGTGGTAATAATAATGTAATTATTACTATATTATTATTATATCTTCACGCCAAGATGTACGCTACGGGGTAGGTGGGGAGCAAGGAGAGCCAAATATCTTTATAGACATGTCGTAGCTCTTCTACATTCTTCACAGTTTACACAGATTGACACTGGTTCCAAATAATACTCTTCATACATAATAGTCAACATAATAGTCAACATATGACTTTAACGAGCTACCATTTTTATTAAGTTCTATTAAACTTCAAGAAGTACATGTCACGAAATGTTTCAAGGATACTTCCTCTACGGCATCATTTTTGTATGCTGTCCTATTATCTGATCGACTTTTAAAAGATTTAGTAATTCTATAATTGAAGAATAGTTTGTCCTTGTGTTATCCCCGTGTTATATGTATATACATATATATATATCCCTCAGCTGAGGCCAGAGTACTGGACCATCCTTCAGTACACCATATTCCTACAATATAAGATGAAGAGAATGCCAATGAAAGCGGAACATGCCGCGTTCTATATGATGTTCCATCAAAATTAATCTCCTTACGAGTACTAAGTAACTACACGTAAACATCTCGGATGAAATTAACTAAGCACTTACATAGCACCAACGTACAGAGTGTTACGCTCTTCGTTCAAGTAGAGTGTTCGATAAAAGAGGTTGCCGCAAGAAAATTCTCTTATGTGATCTGAAACAAGATAAACAACATTTTATATAAAGTTTACATTATATCAATAATGTTCTAACCGAAGATTCAATGCTGTGCATATTCTGACAACCATAAAAAGTCTAAGCGTTTTAATGGTGACTAATGTATCAGTTCTTGGATGAAAAGCTGCAGACTTTGACTGACGTTAGTTAATGTATATATTTTGTAAACTCAATCTGGCAGATCAGCAGATGAACCATGGTAAGTACCATGTATGCCAGAGAAATCGTGAATGTGTTCCCGGCTTCCATCACGTCTTTCTTGAAGAACCTCAAGTCATAGCACTCTAGAAATACCTACCTCAGAATAGTTATAATATATGCCAAAACGTCAGGTTATTAAAATATGTATGTACGGAAACATTGATTATTAATTATTTTATGTTACGCACCAACTACATAAATATAGGAACCGCCGGAAGCAAAATGGTTAATGCATCCCATAAATAAAGGTAGCTTATTTTATGTAGAACTAAATAAATAATCTTATTTACAGATTGATGGTTTGTATGACTAATGGGCTGATATTATATAGAAATAATGGATGGATCTAATATATGTATAAAGGAATGATAATCTATACGCCTTAGGGTTAAGATTCGTGATGAACGTCATGCTAGTATTAAAAACTTTCGTTAGATCAGTCTCGTGAGTTACTCGTATATCCCAATATATTGGCAAACGTAACACGCTCAATAAAACAGAATACAAGTATTCCTGCCTTTCTTTTTACCAGTAAGAATATATTGGCATTTAAAATCAATAGCTTCTCTCTTAATAAGTTCAAATTTATCGCATGAAATCGAAAATTTAGGAGCGGCTCTAAACCATAAAAAAGCTTAACATAGGCGCTGGGAGAGCAGTAAAATATCATGATCCATTTTTTATAGAGTATATTCGTAGCAGCCTTTAACTAAACATGTTCTCTGTACCATATTTACTGCAGATTACATTAATAAAGGGAAATTTTGATATAGTATACTAAAATGATTCCAATACATATAAATCGTATATGTGTATGTAGATACTAACCTTACAAGGTACATAGTTATAATTTTGCAATGTAATAATATTAAGTGCGACCTGTATTTTAATCGCTTTTAAGCTAAAACCTAAACAACTACTAATGTATTTTACGGTTCTATCAATAATCATTGATATCTAAATACTCATTTCTATTGACTATTGACGATGATTTCATTTCTATTATTATTGATACATTATTGATAAATTTAATATCTTATTATCTTTTGATAAATTAATTTAATATTTATGCCAACAGTGATCGATGATCTCGGTGGTGGTGGACGTCAGTGAAGACATCAGAATTGAGCAATGGCACCGTGCTCTGGCCTCGTTCTGTCCACGAATGTAGGGTAAAATGTAACATGAATAAAAAGATTTATAAAAGCATATCAAACAATGCCTGAATAGTCAGATAGCTACGGAATTGTCGCAGCGGTAAAGAATAATATACGAGTAAACGATGACCTTTTTTCTCATAACTAGGTAGATGTGTATTGTACAAACGTACATCAACAGATTACCTAAGAGACCACTGAAATATTTATGTTTCTTTCACGACAATTATACTTTTCGTTTCTTATTGTAAACTCTATTTTGCTAATCCTGTTCGCTGCTGTATTTCTTTACAAAACCTTTTTATTTTCCTTATTAATTTCTTCTTTAAATTTTCTATAGTTTATAATATATCCGTATCAAATCACACTACACATTATGATCACACATTATTTTAAATTATGTCTCATATTACATTGAAGTCTTAAAATAAATAAATATTAGGCCGTTTTCTACCACACAAGGACTTATTGTGGATTACTGATTACTCTAAATAGACTCGATGACTCACATGTCCCAGAACAAAAAAACAGATGGAAGTATCAGCCAAATATCTATCCGGATAAGATTCGATACTGAGACCTCGAACAGTAAAATGGTGAGGCAATTAAAGTTTGTAACTGACCATAAACGTTCAACAAGATATGTTTCTTTCTAGTAAACTAAATCAATACAAGTAAGACCTAAGAAATAAACGAAAATAGTGAATTTATTTATCTTAAAAGCTTGCCTTGTCGCCTCATTAGGAGTGTACTAATCCCCTCTGCCTTCCTCTTTGGGAATTACAGGCGTGATGTTACACTATTGCGATAAGAACATAAAATAAACGTATAACGGCTTGCTACTACAAAAATAATCTACGGACGAAATGTTTGTGTAGTTCTACAAGAGTTTCCAGTAGTGACAGTTGCGGCTGGAACAGGATTATTACTGACAGCGGCGCGCACGCAACGTGGCGTGCGGGCACCACGCGGCGACCGCTACTTATTACTTATATGTATTAACTTCTACTAATATCATATCCTTTAGAACTTTAATAATGACACCCGCCATGCACCATTTACAATTCATATCCGTCATTGTATCAAATTAAATTACTTTCAATTACCCCCCACAATACACAACCGGGAAATTAAAATGGAAACGCCCATTGGTTTTATTTTCAGACTTCAAAGCAATGCATTTCCTAATGTGAAGCTTGGGTTGTTACACTAATAGTGACTGCCATTTAACTCAAATGTCAAACGCCCGTAAAAGCTCCGCTATTAATAAATATCGGGCCTATTGAACTTCCTCGTCCATTTATCCTAACAATAACCTATAGCCATTAGATATTCGCTTATTGTTCCATAGAAGGTACCGTTTCGACTAGTTTTCAAATAGTGGAAACTTTCGTTCAGTTGAAGCTGATGTTCATCAATCAATCCAACATTCCTAGTATACGTGGGGCAGACTTGTGATACAGCTTATAATTCATTGAGGGGTACTTAATCGTTAGGTGCTTCGAGCGCTATTCCTATGCTTCGGGATGACAATAAGAATTTCGATGTATTCTGTAGTAAGAGGCGACTCAAGGGAGACTTTAGGAGTCGCAAGCAGCTAGACCTAGAGCTAGAAACGTTCAACCAGCCATTCTGAACAGGACAGCAATGGGTGTGAAAAATATCGTCGTAAGAACCGATACGTGCTAATATGTAACGAAATTATGCAAGTTCACATAAGCAGTTCGAAAACATCGTCAAACTTTTTACCATTACACTATTGGACAGCTCTTCTTCTCAGAACGAAAAGGGTTAAGGCTATTTGCCACGCTGGTCATCTCCACCTTGAAGGACTTTTGCAACTTCTTTTCCAAGTGGGTAAAATAGTCGCCCAAGTGATCAAAATATAAATATGTTACAGATGTGTTCATACCATTCATAATGTGGAAGGTGGATTTCTGTCATATCGCACTTGAGGCACTACTAGTACAAATCAGATCAAAAGCGATACTCACTGCAGCTGCTTTGCGGCATAGCAAAAGCGTCAATTATGGCACAACGTAGGACTTTTGAATAGTGCTTACAGATGCTTCCAGATAAATTAATTATATGGGACAGCGTCATGACATCAAGCATCATGTTCATGATTTATTAAGTTACTTGGTGTTGAAAACTCGTATTTCATAATTACCATAATTAACCATACTAACATTGTGTGGTAAATATGTAATATTACATAACAATAATAAAATCCAATATCAATTTACTTATGTGTAGGTATGTATTTATGTAACTGTAGAATGGAATTGTAATGAGTTAAAAATATTCACGAAATAACATAATAAATAAGAAACTGTCTTATTTATTATGTTATTTTGTCAATTAATTCTTTATGAATTTGAGTCTATATTAATGTACTAGTATGTGCCCGATATCTAGCACCACCGCCTCACCACCTCCATAGTGGGACGTAAACGTAACTGGTGAAACGCGGGAGTGTACTACACTCCTCTATCTCTTCGGAGATTACAGGCGTGATGTTACGTTTAATAACATATTTAATTTGGCCACAACGTCAAATATTTCTGACCGTCAACGCCGTACGCAACGTCTAACACTTTTGTGCGTGAGTTCACACGGCTCGCTGCAATGCGCCCGACTGGCAGTTAAATACCGCCATCAAACACTAATGAAGTCATTGTTTGAATATCTAACGAACCGTACACGATACGCGAACATGGACAAACTCACTGTAGCACATACACACATATGTATATGTATGTATGTATGTATATA
>DWDV01001772.1:0-12569 GCA_018245615.1 Mimoniades ocyalus | reverse complement strand
CGGGTGGAAGCCCAGCCTTCAAACTCGGAGCAAGTAGCTATGGCTAATGTGATCTTCAGCCCTCTATGGAGTTACGAGTACACCTCTAAACAAATAGACAAAGCTTGGGAATATCTTCAGGAGTACCTCAAAGTTAGAATATGAGTATCAAATTAAAATACGAGTGTTGAATTGTTTTATATAAAAATTATAAATCAGTTTTTTGTAATTCATGGTTGATTATGTAAAATGTCTTTAAAAAATTCAATTAGAGGACAATAATGTTTATCTATAACAATAGCGGCTTTTGTAAAATCGAGTATATTACATAGAGAGCTGTTAGATATGCATGTGTATAAAGGACAGGTTAAAATTCAGTAACCAACTAACTGCTTCATTACAAATCACATATTATAAGATGGTGGATGTGGCTACGCTACATACACATATTATGCATGTGTAACAAGAACCATAGACAAGTATAATTTTCACTGTGGTAAACATAAGTTCACAGTCATATTTTTTCATCCATTACCGTTGTACCGTTGTGATATTAAGTAAACGCCAGTATCTTTTTTATGTTAGCGGATTGTAAAAACAATATGTTGTGATAGTTAGACATATTTAAACAAATGTGTTATGATTTGTAGTAAAGAATTTTTAAACCGCTTTATGAAATGTTTATCGATTTTTATTTAAATTTGAAAATAGGTAAAATGCAGGGTATTGTGACATCACATGAAATAAACAAGAGAATTATGAAAGGAGCGGGAGGCAAAATTGGATATGTATAAAAAGTGGAATGTTCTAAAAGAATGTCCAAATTATGTAATACCTTAAAATGAAAAATAATTATATAAATTGTTATAATATAGTTTATATATAAGTTATTTACTTATAGCTAAATAAAAGTTTTCTGTAGGCTTAAACAGCATTTTAAATCTTCAGAGCCAATTGGAACCTGTTCACCATTATATTTTATTATACATAATATAATTCTACCTTTACCTTCATATACGCACAAACACATATATTTATATCTGACATTAGTTTTTTATAATTATTATTATATTATTACTACAGGTCCCTTATGGGATAGGCAGAGAATATCTTTATATTTACACACAACAAACAAGTATTGTTAATAATACTTGTTTGTTGTGTGTATTAGTGATATAACGAATATTCGCATTCGCATTTGCGAATGTTCGCAAATTTTTGCATATTCGTATTCGCACTCGCATTCACAAAATTTCTGCGAATGTTTTGCGAATATGAGTATTTTAAAAAGGTTAATAAAATCATAATATTTTTATCAAATCTTTTCTTTTAATAAAATCAAAAGCATTTCTTAAATTTTTTTTATACAAGATAAAACAACTTAACCTCGTAATCATATGATCAGTCTTTACTTTATTAATTGGTTTTAATTATTTATTTACTTTACTTTGGGTAATCAAGCTTAACAATTAAATTTTCATTAGAAGTTCTAAGACAAAAAACATATAATGCAATGTAAAGAAACAAAAAGAAATTCTTCTATGAAATTTTCTACAAAAACGGAATATTCGCATTCGCGAATGTTCAAAATATGACATTCGTTACATCACTAGTGTGTACAATTGTTAAATTGAATAATATATATTTTATATATTTGTTATGATCAGCATCCGTATATTTTAGATGTTCATGCAACTCATTTTATTTTTTTTATATAATTTTGTTCTTGTAGATTTAAGAATGTTTAAATATTTAATAAAATATATTTTCAATGGTTGCTTTTAATTGTATGTCAAATATTTTCTTTACCCGAATTTATAAGTAGCAAATAATATTAATATTAAACGTTTCGTGAGTATATGCATATCTGATTTAATTGTATGGCTGAAATTAGTTTCTGGTCTATTTCACTTCTATGGTCGTAAGCTTATGAAAAAAGATTCAAGATAAGTCTGAAACTACGCGGGTTATATAAAAATATATATGTGAGTTCAGGCGGTACATAATTTATTAAATGATGTATGTAATATCATAATGTACCTACCGAATGGATATGAATAACGAAATTTACCACAATCCCATTAGTTGTGATTGAAGTTGTGATATTATAATGGAATTATTAAAGTACAAGCTCCCAGTAACACGCAACAATATAATATCAAAAACAAAAATACTTATGATGTGATTTATAAAAAATGTCAATGTGGTAATGTAATGAAAAATATGAGACTATATAAAGCGTTGCCTCTACGAACTTAGTTCTAATAGCGTTTTATATAAGTTGTGTACTGAATCCGAATATGACGATATATCCACTGAAATTGGTTTTGGCTATTTATTACGCCTACTATACAGTATGTAATGCTAGCATTAGAACAGATGTTATTGATAAAGAGGAACAAAGGCTCGAGTTAATTGTACGTATTCACCATAGACAGGAAATATTTAAAAACTTATTTGTAAATTTAAATTATTTTTTTTGTATCGATTATTCCAGGTTGAAATTTTAACTATGAATTGGAAAACGAACGGTTGGACTAATATATTTGTTGTGGGAAACTTTTCAAATTCATTTTTTAACAAAATACATTTAAAAGCCCACACTTTCTCCATAATGGACATTATGAATACAAACCAAGACGTAAAACACGTAGTTCCCCATCATTCGAATACGATTGTCATAAATTGCGACGATTTCAATCAATTTGAAGCGGCCATGAGGAAAACTGTCAAAGTACCATATTGGCATCCTCTCTCAAATGTTATTCTTTATTATCACAGCATAGAAGAGAAGGAGCTAGTCGCGAAAATGTTTTTTATCTTCTGGTACCATAGAGCCATAAATACAATAATTATCCAGTATGATGACACCGAAGAAATGGTTTTGGTATCTCACTATAATCCTTTCACCTGCGAGTATTATACATTTCCAAATATTTTTGGCTGCTGGACAGCTAAAAAACTAAGCTTGCCGCTGGACACTTATAACAATTCATTTATTTGCGAGGAAGGATGCGGTAACATGCCTTTACAGTCCAAACGTCGGATTAATAATCTTGGCACTTGCTTGGGTTTCGATACTTATTCAATACCTTACAGTAATAAGACATTTATACAGGACCTAAAACTGTTTGAGGATAAAGGCAAGAATTTGCATGGATGTGCGCTTAGAGCTTTTGCTGTTGAAGTATTGCCGTTTCTGGATATGAGAGAGCATGAGAATAATACATTCACTTTGCATTCTAGAGATGGAATGCTCTGGAACACCATGGCTGAGCGTATGAATTTCACTATAGATCTGTCCCTCGGTCAAGGTATCATTAAGCAGCAGTTTAATTTCGAAATCAATATACAACAAGTATTTGCCTTTATTCAAAGAAAAGCTGATCTATTACTGTATCCTCTTTATCAGTTTGACATAGTGATTGCCGAAGTTGATAACACAATCGCTATAAAAGAAAGCGGAGTATGCTTCGTGTCGCATCGTGCCAGCTTTGAAACTATAGTATTTGATTCTAAGTTTGTACAAAACAACGTTGAAGTGTTGATCGAGTTCGTAATATGCTTCTTTTGTACTTGGTTTGTTTTTTTCGTTTTTAATATGGAACAACTTGGACGCTTCAGTTTCGATCAAACAGGAAAGGATTTAATAAATACGTTTAGAACTGTACTGTCAATTAGTTTAGATCACACACCAAAAAGAGGATCATTCCGCATCTTTTTAGGCTTAGCTATTTGGAGTTTCTATATCATTAATTTTAGCACTCAAGCGGCTATTATATCCATATTCTCTGCGTATAAAAGAGGTAAAGAAGTAGATACAATAGAAGATGTTCTTAACAAAGGGTATCCAATTGAGGGCGTGGCTTCGCCCGATATAGTTCTACCAGAAGATGAAGAGAGATTTCGCATGATTAATGATCGAAGAGTACCGATCCAAGACCTATTCGGTTGTGTTAACGCAATGAGAAACGATAGTCATCGATTTTGTGTGGTAGATTGCGCTGTGGGTCGATATTTGGAAAGAAATATGTTGGATTACAAAGGGCAACAATTTCTCCATGTGGCAACACGTGACAGGATTCACAGTCATTACTTAAATATGATACTTCATAGACATTCGCCGTTAACTGCTTCGTATAACAAGATAGCATTAGCGTTGGTTGAAGCTGGACTTATTAAGAAATGGGAACAGTACAGGTTCAATGATATAAAGGAAGAAGCGCCAATAAAACCTTTGAATATGGAAGACGTAATAGGCATATTTAAATGTTATGGTATGCTTGCAGGGACAAGTTTGATCATATTCATTATTGAATGTGGATTAGGTATATACTTGTGGGTCAAGACGTACGGAGTTATAAAATTAGTACAATGGAAAGCTTCGTTTGTAAAAATAATCAGAAAACTGAAACGCAACAAATCGAATATGAACGATAGTTTTACTCAGACCGAAGCCTAACATATTAATTAATATGTCTACATTTATATACCTCAACAAAAATAAGAAAACTTTAAGAAATTCACAGTAAGGAAAATACATCAAACTTCTATATGTTTGCATTTTACCGCCAAATTATCAAAAAAATATTTAGTGTTATTCTCGAATGACCTCCAAATATTGAATTTCAACCTAGCATTTATTATAATCCGTCTCATTCAAATGCAATACATGGCGTGATAAATTAATAATTAAAAGCAGGGCAAAGTACCTCGATCTTTCAACGATATTAATATAAACTACTGTATTTCGTTAGTAAAAGTGATTACTGATTTATGTAAACAATCATCATAATTCTTTATTATAAGTTTGAAAATGCTTTATATTGATCCTAAATACTGCAAATAAAAGTCATTAAATGGTGTCTTGTTCTATTTTTGCGTACTCATTTTTATTACCTGTACTTTAATAACTGTCAATCCAATATTTTTTATCTGTGTTTGTTTTGTTTGTATCTGTCTGTTTTCGATAGTTAATGGGAGGGCTTATGGTTAAAAAGAAACTATATTTGTGTTGTTAGCTTTAAGTATTAATAGCAAATTATAATTACGGGCAGAAGTAAAGTAACTTAATTTAATGGGAAATTTGCATAATAAGAGCATACAACATAAAAATAAGCAGCAATCATCATACACAGCCCGAGACGGTCAAGCATATTCGAGTCAGGTAAAGTGCGATGGTATGAAAACTTGCTAATGTCATTCTCAGCTGAATATACGTAACATAAAAAACGCTTTGTTGCTCTCATTGGAGAACTTTTGTCCCTACATTGTTCTTAGCTTTAGGAATATACTAGAAGTAGGTACGGACGTGTATCATTAGTGTCATTTTGTCGCTCCTTTGTTACGTTTTTGTGCAAGCTGTGATGTTTATTTTTGTGTACAGTTCAGTTTGTCCCATTTCGTGGGTAACCTCAGTGGGCGCTCGTATATTAGTGTAACTAGCAACCAGTCGGTGTACAGCGCATCGCGGCCTTGGTCTCGTGTGTCCAGGCGAAGGTTAGTGCATAAACATAATCTATTACAAAATATAAAAAACTGTGTCGCTCCAACGTATATATTATCGCTTTTCTAAAATGTCAACAAATAAACATTAACTATTATACATCTGAATAATCTCAGATTATACATCGTAATATTACACTTTTTAGACGTTCTGTTTTTGTTTGTATAATTTTCTCGTTTACCATAAAAAAAACAACAAACTACAATTGCGTCATGTAAAATTGTGTATGGCAATAGGCTCATCACCTATTCCATAGTGGAACATAAACATAACTAGTGAATAGTGGGAGTGTTCTGCATTACTCTGCCTATCTCTTCGGGGATTACAGGCGTGATGTTACGTTTGCGATACAATTGCGTCATTATTTCAAACAAAATTTCCATTGCCTCTTTTAAAATTACAAAAATGATTTTATTTCATTCTTCCTTGAAACTCCTTTAAAGCAAGAATTTTACAATATATAGTGAATTCATCTGTTAATAGATACCTACACTGACTAATTTTATTAAAGGAGCATTGACTTTAATTTACCTATTATTCAATTGTGGCCTTGAAGTTTTTGCACATTTTTAGGTGGAATGATGCAACACTAAAGAACCCATTTGAAGCAAGCAAGACAGCTTGGCCTGTCGCCCACAAAGAGTCCATATTCCTGCCAGAATTTCCCATCACAACTGACTTGCAGCATAAAGACTTCCAAATATTGAAAACAATAGCAAAAGGTGCTTATGGTGAAGTTTACAAGGTGAAGAGACTTAGTGAAGATAAGGACTATGCTTTAAAAGTGCTCAGGAAATCTCAGGTGAGTATTGACCGTATTTGTTTAATATAATTTCAATTAAATACCAATAGTTACTAGTTTAATTATCAGTTATCAACAAAATTCATTCAACATTAATTTCATTTATTTTTATTACCTACTGGTACATAGAAGAACTTAATATTTTACAACAACATAGTTAACAAGATTATTGTACAAACTGAAGTAGTGTTACAATACTGTTAAATTTTACATTCATCATTGGGCTACTTATGTTTATGTTTTATGTTTGTGATATCTCTTTGTTTAACATGAAAAAATAGATAATAAATGATTGATTTCAAGTATTATCTATTTTATTGTATTCTAGAATCGTACACATTCATTGCCTATGAATGAAAAAATGAATAAATTAGGGTTAACATTGAAAAGTAAAAAGGTGTCAGATCAAATTCACTCATATATTTTAAATAAAGTAGTGGCTCGGAGTCTGGATTTGTGCCTGTTGTATGGCAATAGGTTCACTCCCTATTCCATGGTGGAATGTAAACTTAAATGGTGAAACATGGGATTGTATCTCTCTTGTGCCTACCTCTTCATGGATAAGGGCATGATGTTACATTTATTTTAAAATACATGTGTGCACACCAGCAGTGCTGATGTAATAGTTTACAGAATTTCAAAAGTGAATCATTATTATAATGATTACAAGAGATGGGTACAATAAATTACTAATTGAGATCATTCTGTGAAGATATATTGAGTATCAATTTCCTTCTTCATTAATTATATTCTCAGTACTTGGTGCTATAATGTTGGTTGTACATAAAAAGTTACTGTTTGTTTACTTTCATAATTTCAAAGGATAATGTGTAAATTTCTAGTTCTAGAACTTTTTGGCTCTAAAACTCGACATTATTTATTAAAATAGTTAAGATAATAGTAATTTTAGTCTTAGCAGACATTTTACCAAAGTTAGTATCAGATTATTCTTAGGTTGGTTTAACTGTATTTATAATCATAATGTAAAATATGTCCCTTTCTTAATTATAACTTTAAAAATTTATATATTTACTTAATCAAACATACACATAGATAAAATATGATTAAGGAAAATGTAAAAAAAAACATTATTGTTTCATCAAAAGCACAAAACGTAACATCACACATGTAATCCCAAAGAGGTGGGCAGAGAAATGTAATCCACTCCCACAGTTCACCAGTGATCCAGTGATATCAGGTGATCCTGTACTCATATAACAGCCACCAATTCAGAACATTATAGTTTTGTTTTTAAAACTGTACATCAAATTTTAAATATTCATCATGTTGCCACATAAATTTGTTTACAACTCACAAAAATATTCTCCACGTTAACTTGCAACTGTTGCAAGACATTTCGAATTAAATCTTGCCTAACATCAATTAAGTTCTTTATGATGTGCTTTCTCCTGTAGTAATATTTGTATATATTTAATGATATAATTCAAACTGCTATGTGGAACACTACTGTGTGTAACTGCTGTGTGGAACACTACATAGATTGTTGTTTAATGTTTAATAATAAAACTAATTTGTTAGTTGACAATTTTATGTATAAGTAACAAAATGTTAATTGTGCATGCTTATCAAAAATGTTCATATCATCATTATCCTTTTATCATTTTACTTCTGAAACCAGGTCTCTTTTCTGTATAACAGACTTCATATAGAGTTAGTTGCATAGTAAAATAGTCATTCTCAAAGAATTATATTATTTTAATATATCTAAGTGCCCAGTATATCAATAGACTCACCCCCTATGCCATGGCATATATAACATAACCATAGACAATTGAGACTAGTATGTTTCCCTCCCTACACCTTCGGGGAAATATAGGTGTGATGTTTTTTTATGTCCTTATATCAAAATAACTATTTATCAGCAGATATTACTCTATAAAGTTTCAAATATACAGCATTTAGTAATATAGTACCCGATTCTTTACCCATTAAAGCTGTTTTGCTTATCATTAAAGTTAAGTTATATTTGTATAAGACAAATTTCAGTACTGAAAATATTTGTGTCTTATGTGGTTGGTTGTCTGTAGATTATTGTAATTTAAGACTTATCAGCATGACATTTCAAATGTGGGTTGTGACCAACATATGTGGCATACTGGGATTAAATTGTATTGTTATAGTTATGATACTCACAGTTCTAGTACTAAGATGTTGATAAGGCTATTTACCACCTATGAGGAAGCCCACTTAGTGCAACTCGATGACAAACACCTTATTAAAAATAATCATTTTGAGCTCACTGATAACGTTGAATACAATTCTATAGGTCAGTTGCAATATTACCCTTGCAACAAGAATACTAAAACCAAAGAATTCAGTTTTCTTTGTCATCTTCACTTCCATTCTCATTCTCAACTTTTCTGGCCAATTTTTCTCCATTGAAGGACACATTAAGAAAAACATCATCATATGGTACTAGCTATATGGGGATGGGAATTATGTACTAAATAAAAAGGGCCATAGAAATAATAATGGACAGTCTTTGCAATAGGCCTGATAAGTGATTGCTATGGTCTATACAATAATCTGTGAATTAAGAATGTAAAAAAAGTAACATCACACATGTAATCCCCGAAGAGATAGACATAATAAACCTCTGAATTAATTCAGATAAGTTTGAATTTCTATCTGAAATTAGTCCCAAACACATCTATACTATCAAGGCTTATAATGGAGAAAATAACATGTCATATTATAGTTCATCATATCTACAGTTCGTACTGCATTCTTATATACAACAAGAATGTATATGAAAAATAATTAATAACAATAGCTTGGAATGTTTGAAACACAATGTAAAACAATAACTTCACGCCTGTATTTCCTCGAAGTGTTTGGCAGTGGAGTGTAGTACAACCTATAAATTCACCCATTATAGGTCCCACCATTTCCCAAGATATTATTACTGATATGTGTGCATGGAAAATTCTTATATACACGTATCCATTGCTCTAGCACATCCCATTCGAGCCGTATTCAAATGTAAAGTAGTACCTATTTCTATTTCTTTTGTGTCCACGAAGTCAGCGACCTGGGATCTCGTGGGCGGCGACGCACCTGCAAATGCGTTTAAGCCTCCCGCAAGCCGGCGTATCCGTTTACCATTAGGGTGATTGCACGCGAGCGGGCGCGCTACTTTTGCATAAAAACAGCACATCGCCCCCTCCTATACCGAATCAACCTCGAGGGATATTCAGTCCGATACAGATGCAGACTATTCTTTATGATATATTTAAATGATATGAAGAGAGTGTGATATTTGACTCTCCGTGCGCTCAGCCTACCCCGAAAGGGACCCGGCGTGAAAGTGTAGAAAGTAGGTCTATGGATCTCACTGTTACAAAGCTAAAGCAACACTCGCATCTTCCTGCAAATCAGCAGTACTAGCACTTCTTTACCGTGATCTATTACAGCGTGGACGCAGTTTTATAACGATATAATGCCGGAGCAACACTGCTGCATCTGTATTTTAAACAATGTCATTTCTTTACGGTGTGGTCGCAGATTTAATTAAGTAAGCGTTCCAACTGGCAATGACTCATTAATCCTGACATGTATTGTATAATTATAATATTCTATTTATGGTTAAATATAAAAGTGGAGGGGATGGGGGGGGGTTTACAATAAAAAAACGAAGTCGATTCTATCATTATGAAACGTTATACCCACCTGCGCGTTGGTTAGCGTTGTTTCTTTGTTGTATGAATATTAGAGTTAATGATTACTATGTGTGTTGTTGAGAATGTAGAAAACACTTTCTAGGCAAGCGTGCCACATCCTAATTTAAACTTCACTTATCATCAGTAGAAATTGCGGCTGAACGCTAGCTTTTAAAAAAGTATTCTTGAGTTCTAATTATTGGTATACCATTACGTGCTTCTTCTGTATTCATCGCTCTCTAGGTCTAGTTGTTGCAAAGTGCGCTTGCTTATCGAGAGGTCCTGGGTTCGATCCAATGTCCAAATCGGGTTGAGCTATGTATTATTGAGCTGTAAAAAATGGACATTCTCAGTACTAGCACGGGACCTATAACATAACCGGTGCAACATGGTTATGTACACTCCTCTGTCGACCCCTACGTCGAAATGCGGGCGTGATGCTATGTTGTGTGTTATTTGATTTTTCAGGTAGTGCACGAGAGCGCCGTGAGCCAAGTGAAGGAGGAAGCCCGTATCCAAGCCGCTTGCGGTCACCACACGTTCATAGCGAGCGCGGTATCTCGCTGGCAGACGAAGAAAAGACTTTATATCGGTGAGCGATTTTATTTTCATCAATAACAATAATAATGTCTCGGGACACTTCACACACAATGCCGCTTGGCGCCAAACTAAGCAGTCTGTAACATGGTCGTCATACAGCTGATATATACATGTTATCCTATAGATTATTATATATTCAAACAAAAAAAAGAATTCGTGCTCGTCACATACGAGTAAATCTATAAACCTAAACCAGAACCTCTTTTCACCACACTACAAGTTGTAGGATTCATATGCCATTGGAGTCAACAAGCTGATCATAATTCATAACTTTGTTTATGTACCAAAGCTTTGCTAATGTAACAATTTTTACATATTAAAATTAGTCGTTGGTCGTAAACTCTCTCGGGTTACACATTCTTGGCAACACTGGCACGAGTTTATTGACATTAATCCATATTTTCCCTGGCCAACGTTAGAAATTAGTACCTATTTCGAAACGTTAAAACTGTTTCTCATGCTTAAACTATTATACCATTACTTACGCTAGGTCTCTTATGGGATGGGTATAGAGTACAAAGTGATAAATAAGCTTTAATAATTGTATATTCTATTGCTGTCGGGTTTACCAGATCGTACAAATTAGGCTGTAAGTTGCAGTCGTCAATTATTTCTCCTCAGTTTTCTGTACGCACGTTTTTTTGGCAATACGTAATATTTTCTCAAAATATCCTCAAACAAAGTTATAGATATGGTTAAGCTAAGGGTCATCAGTTGCCTAAATTGGGCGAGAAGCCTGCACTCTTAGTTCAGTCTTACTTAATTGCTACATAACATCACGACTGTAATCCCCTAAGAGGTAGGCAGAGGAATATAATACACCCTCGTTTCACCAGCTAGTTTACTTCTGAAATGTGAATAGGTAATGAGCCACTACTACAAAATTTAAATTAGAAAACTCCAGTAGTGCCCGAGTCTATTTGAATCCAGGACCTCCCGATCGGCAGTCGCGCTTGCAACCAACACGACCGACCAGACATTCAAGTACTTTAGTGTTTAATTGCTAAAATAGATAAATTGTGTTAGGATTCCCTAACCAGACAGACCTTACAAAATTTATCTTTTGTGCTATGGTAACCACCATAGCATAGGCGCTGCCAATTTTGGTATCAGAAAGTCTTGTGTGGTGTCCGTAAGTATACAAAAAGTACATAAAGGATTTTGAAATTTTGCCAGAACTGAAAAGCTTACACGGCTTATCTCTTTATTGTTTTGCTTAACATACCTTTTTTTTATGCCGCTGTGTCTGAGCAATGCGCGGTTCAGCTGTACGTAATATCTAAATGCCAATGTTTTACAATAATATGGTTGGAAACGAGTGCAAGGATATTTGTTTGGAAATATTGTATGCATACCGACAACAGCCGTTGCGAGCGCGTATCGCTACGCACTGCCAAGGCACATTCAACTTCTGGAAGACTTGTGTTTTTTTAACTATCTTCTAGAATATTCCTCTACACTGTAATCAAAGTAGTTTACTTTGGTAATGAATTTTATTATTATATGCAATACACATTGCTACACTTTTAAAATATTTTATAAGTATGTAATTCTATGGAATTATTTTATTTGTACGGAAAGTAATAGATATAATATAAAATGATCTTTCAATTATATGGAAAATGTGAATAGTTTTATTTGTAAAATCTAACACGAATGAAAGTTCTGATGATGTTCGATATAATTTTCAAGTTGGCAATATAGGCCTGCATAAATAGTGTCATTATTCATTGCCTTGTGCTCTGGCTGTAAATTAAAAAGTTTGAAAACAACTTGGCGCCAAATATCCGTGAACTGTGACATCATCTATTCGTACAGCCGTATAGTGTAGTGTCAAAACAAGTTTTTTTTTTGTGTGACTTGATATTTTCGGATCATCACTTGCCAGTAGTCATATATTGTCAAGCGGCGTGTTTGGTAAGTTCAAAATATAGAATACTACCTGTGCCCGCGACTTCGTTCGCGTGGAATTCTAAAATGTATCCCTGGATATTGACGTGAC
>DWDV01001771.1:0-12571 GCA_018245615.1 Mimoniades ocyalus | reverse complement strand
CGTACATATGTACATACATATTTCATGGCCGCACGAGATAACGCAAATTTATCGTCGCCACACACTCACAAGTAATTTCACGTGTAAATCATTCTGTGCAAACAGTGCAACCAATTTGCAGTCTCAGAAACTTGTGAAGAATCACTGACGAACCGATAAATCTATGTATCACGCCATCTAATCTTAATCGATTATTGCATCACGTGAATATTTTTATTTGTACTGAAATGATATTGAAGCGCTGTGTATGAATTTTTTCATTATGTGATGCTTCTTCTGAGGATTAAATGTACGAATATCTCGCAGTTTCGTGTCTACGTTGCAACAGCAACACGTTAATAAAGGAATACCACAGTACAAGCATTATGAATTAACGATATATATGATGTATGAAGCGAAATCCAAGTCAAAACATTTTATAAAGCCTTCCAGATAAGACAGATAAAGATCCTGATATCTGATATCTATAACAGATATTGAAAACCTCGTTGGTCGAGTGCTTGCGAGCGCAACTGTTGGACGAGAGGGGCCTGGGTTCAAATCCCGGGTCGGGTACTAATAGATTTTTCCAAATTAGAATTTCTAGTTGAAATTTCTAGTATTACCCGATATATGGCACTGCGCTCACCACCTATTCCATTGTAGGACGTGAACGTTACTGATGTAACGTGAAAGTGTACTGCGTTCCTATGCCTACCTCTTGGGGAATCACAAGTGGATACGCTGTACAAGTGTACGTATTATAACATAAATCACTATAATTGAATCCAAACGAAGGCGTGATTATAAAATTCTATGTCAACTATTTACGTTACATTTTGATTTTAGTAATTAATGTTATTATTGGAAATATATCATACATGTCTGTCCCTGTCTGATTACTTATAAGTGAAAAGAAAATCCTTATAAAACTTCATTGAATGTGAAGCGTGTAACTTGGTAAGATGATATATTATAAAAGTTTCAGACGTAGCTGGATGTGCGGCCGATACGAAACTGATATTTTCTAAATACATAAAGCAATACTAGTATGTTTTGAACATGCTGAGATAACGAAAGAGAGGAAAATAAAACAGCTGAATGATAGTCAGCGGAAACAGATAAAACTTTATTAAGAAAGAAGAAAGAAAAAACATATATGTTTATTTTGCGTAATACGCAGTTACATACAACATAAGGAGAGATACAACAATAAAAAAATTTATATAGGTAGTAGGTAATAATAAAATATAACAAACGAAGAAAGACATAAAAAAAAATAATGCAAAAAGTAAAAAGTACAATAAAATAACAAAAATTAAGAGTATTATAAAAACTTTGGTCTGTGCTGCAACCGCGTGCACCGCAAAAAAGGTACGGTACGGACTCATTACGACGATATACGAACGTGGAAATTTAAAACTCGAGAGTAATGATCCTACATACTATACATGAGAGCCTACATATACATAGATGAGCATTGGAACTACGAAATTGTAAAATAAATAATGTCAATACTTTTCATCAACATCATAACTTTTATAGTTTCACGAGTGTTTAAGGCCACATTTTGCCATCTGGAAGAAAGTAAGTGTGCAGATTTCACACGCCTTAGTGAATATTATAGAGAATTAAAGCTATACAGTTTATATCACCTCGTTTTCTTTCACCGATACAGCCAGGCATTTTTTAAACATATAAATGTACAATTTGGTAAAGAAAGATGTGCGGCCCAGTGTTAGAACCCTGGACCACCGCATTGGAAAGCCGAATTCTTAATCGCTACGTTAACACTGCTTTATAGATTATAGAATAATAAACATAAATTACAGTAACCTTTCAAAAACGATTAGTACTGAAATTAAACAAATCAATCGTTATAGTCTCATTATGAAAAATCTGCATCTATGAAACTATCTATCAATCTGCACAATATATTTTATATAACCGTGTACTATGTAGCGAGCAAGAGTTGAACATTGGTTCAACTCTTGCTTGGTATTGACCAAGAGCACAGCATATTGTTACATGGATAAACATTACGCAACGTGCGCGAGATTAAGGGGCACGCACACGGACTCAACCAAAATAGAACTGGTAATGTGACATAAGTAGATTTATATAAAGCAAACGTGTCAATGCTAAGTGCAAGGTTCCACGCTGAGGCCACGGGCAAGAGTTGTGAGTCACGATCCGTAAACAGCAAGGAATTAAGGATACGACGCTTTTTTGTAAACATGAAACTTGTTAATGTTTTATACAATGTGTTTAATTTTTTTTTATTGTTATGCAATATAATTAAAATTGAACTAGCTGGATCTTGCTAAACAGAAATTAATAAATACCTAGAATAAACTACATGCCGCTGATAAAATAAATCTTGAAATTTATTTATAAATAAGAAATGTGACAAAGTATAAAAGGTGTGGTCTTAAGCTAGGCCCGAACTAAAGTAACCGTCCGCATATTATTCCTCCATGTAGTAGAGGAGCACTTAGCTTCGCTTTGAATGAATAATGATGTTGAAAAGTATATAATGGACTGCATAAATACAAATAATTCGCGAATGTTTTCGTCTTATTACAGAATATAGCAAAAATCTGATGGATCCGCTGCTAACGGATTCCATTTGTGAATTCAGCTCAGCTTAAAACAAGCATCAAGGGAGATATTAATGAGGAGCAGTAATATTGCGAGCATCATCGTTGGATAAAAGTGGGCTTAAATTAATACTAAATCATTCAAAGTTTGTGATCTTGCAATGTAAATGTACAACTAAATGCTTTGGTACAGTTTGGACATTCTGTCTTAGAATAAAGAAGAGACAACCCTCAACCATGCAAATATTTTTTTTTTGGTCAAGATACTAGTACCGGAAGCTACCGTGAAGGATGAAATAAATTAAAATGTCCATATTAAAAGTAACTTTAATTGATTCTAATGAAAGCTACAGTGTTCTAAGTTCCGTGGTTAACAGCTTTATAATAAAAAATACACTAAAACTTCCACCTATTGCAATAAATCGAATCTAGTAAAAAGGAAATATAAACGAATTATAAAGAAAACGAAAAGTACTGTACAATCATGAAAGGAAAAAAATATTCACGAGGAATAACGTAAATAACGTGTGGTTTTTGTGCGAGGACGCAACCTTAGAAATGAAATGTACTCGTCGTACAAAACAATTTCGCAAGAACAATTTCGTGTAAGAACACAAAGTGTCAAATTAAAACGCGACAAAGCAGCCACTTGCGCGAATTAAGCTCGGCAACAACATGATAAAGGTCTGACAGATCAAGCTATGAAATTAGATTTGTCCGTTGTGCGGAGGAAGGTAAAAAAAAGACCTTTTAAAAACGGAAACGAGGCCAGCCGCTAGCGTCCGTCGCTCATTTCTTCGTTTACGTTAATCGCAAATCATATTTGCATTCGCAATATACCCAGCTTAACCTGAGTTATGTTATCAGGCGAAAAGGTGAAAATTGTCGCTCCAAACAATTCCTTGTTTTATACCCCTCACTTTACCATATTTCGTAGGTAACGTTTCATTTTCGCTGCGTTTAAACACCGCATTGTTGTACGAGAGAGCAATTTTGCGAACGGTTCGCGGCATGAATCATTCAACGGCATTTGTACATGAATTTTATGCAAAAGAAATTTGCATACATAAAATGAACACACGAAGTTTTTAAACTTGCGACGTTTACTTCGACTTCGTTTACTCGTTCTTACAGGGACGCGACCAGCATTTCGACCATGTAAATTAATGAGCAATGGTTATAATTTAGTTCCTAGCAATTTATTTTAATGGGGGTTTTAATAGAAATGCTAAGGAGGAATAGTAAGTTGGTATTCAAAAAGCGACCACAGTGCGATGACAATTAAGTCGTGGTTTCGTTTTGTGTTTGAAAAATTAACACGCCAACCAATTTAAGCGGTGACCAAGATAACGTTTAACTAAAGAGCGGAATCGCAACGGTAAATAAGTGTCCCTAATATCCAGGAAAAGCAATAACATCGCCGCCTCCGCGGTGTAGCGAGTTATGCGCACCGCAATGTCTCCTTGTGGGTAGTCAACTGGGGGGAAAATATTGAAAGAGCAACTTCGTACCATATTATTTTTACATTTTCTCTTTTGCTAAACAAATTCAATCTACATTTCGATCATTCTCTTAACTAATGGCGCTGTTGATATTCGTTAATAATACTATCAATGCTCGGTAGAAATATTTTGAGAAAACCGACGTCAGAAAAAAACAATGTAAAATTATTGTGATAAAAATCTATTCACCTCGATGAAATAATTATTCATATTATATACAGTAAAATAGTGGCTGCATGACCTTTATGAGAAATCCTTGTATTTTACATTCAAGGTTTACGTACCAGTGACATTCATGCAAATACAAGCTTTTATTAACCGGGTCAGGAATTCAATTAATAATGTTGGGTGCTTGGTATCAACAAAGAGAGCGCTTCTGCGGCACAAAAATAGTAGTCTGCAATAAAAATAGTTCAAGGAAATTTCCGTGGATTGCCTTTGCAACACTTAATATTTAATGGACATTTTCTCTCTCTAAATCAACCGCATTACATGAAATCATATATTGGTATATTTTTGTTATTGGTCAATAATGTTTCCTTAATAATCCAAATAAATCCTGAATCCTAAAAGTATGCCATATATAATAGCAACAATATCGGAGAAACCAACACAAACTGACATTATCAGATAACGATAAATATATACATATGATAAGTGATAAAATAAAAACATCATAATTATACATATGTACAGATCAAGAAAATTTTACCGAATTGTTTCAATTTAAACGTAACAACACGCCTATCTTCCTGAAAGTATAGGTAGAACTAGTCTATATTATGCCTCATTTAAGTTTCTATAATCAGCACTTTTAAATTTTACAAATTAATATATTTTTTTAATTTTACAAATTATTTTATTACAAATTATTTTTACTTAAATATTACAAACTATTTTTAAATTTTACAAATTAACATTGTAAATTTCGATAAAAAAGAAACTAAAATAAATTAACACGTGCACTACAATGAAATCCTTTCTTAATTATGACATTTAATTCGATAGTGACCACTATCATTTTCATTTAAATAATAAAAAAAGTAACAATTACGGGGTAACCATATTCTGGTGACAGAATAGCCAGAGAGCGCTCTCGTGACGGAACACAGACGCTCGCGTCACTGCACGCAGAAAACGTTGCACACGAATCAGTGCTCGACGGAATTAACACCATCGCGGTCGTTACAAGTCTCTTTGAGCTTGTTAATAAACGATCCAATCTATCGAACACGTTTGTAGGAAATCAACTCCATATCTGAAAGCTATTGTGTAACAATACATAATATGGTATCGCGCAATCGTAGGGTCCGTTTACATAAGGGGCTCCCAAATACATACATGTGTATAAGTATATTGAGCGGAAGATGACTAGCGCGTTTTGTGTATTTTTCTTTTATAGAAATAAGACACAATTTATGTATAGATCTTGATATTCAATGGGCATGGATATAAATTCTAAAAGTTACAATTGGTATTGTTATTTTGGTACATGATTTTTTGGAACAAGACATGGAAGTCATATCAGATAATAAATATAAATTTAACATAACCACATTTTAACTTCAAAAAACTGAAATCTTTTATAACAAGATTGGGTAAAAGTTGGAAGAGGAAGCGGTAAATTTTTAACTGAAACAACAAAGAGTTATCAGCCCATAAGATATAACTTCGAACAAATTTAAAAACAACATATACATAACATGGCACAGCGCCCATAATTCGTAAGTGCTCACACAACGCAAACGATCTGACAACAGTGTCCACCACTGGCGGGTCGCCGCCTCTTGTACCCACTTACTTGTAAGGAATAATCACAGCAAGAATTGAAATAAACTCGCGCCTAGCAACGCGAAAATAATGAACTGGGCGGATGACTACTGTTATTTTTATAACATCCCGCCAAGCCCTTTAGCGGGTAGGGCGGGAGCACGGACCACATTTATCAGTACCTTCATAAATGTACGACGATTTTGGAGACAAAATAAAATGATAATACAAAAAAAGCATCTTCACAAATTCTTCAGACGGATCTCACAGTCGATTAAACAAATCTTTAAACGAAAGAAACGTTCGTTATACTCGTGGAAACACTTTCGCTTTTCCACGCGATTACCCCTCGCGCGTACTCCACTCACCTTCGTCGATGCGAACGCGATGCGAATCCTAAACACTATCGATTGATCACATTGGCGCTTCACTGTCGTTGCGACTAGACGGCTAGACGTGGAGTAGTTAGCGTCACTTGTAATTTTAAAGTGAGATGTATCATTCGTATGCAGTTAATATGAGTGAAATACGATCTGTTTGAACAAAAATCACTATCGCAAAGTACATCGAACTCGACTCGAATTGTACTCAAGGTTATAGATAGCTAATGGTCTGCAAACGAATGATGCAAGCTACAATACCTTGTTCGCTAATCCATTAAAATTTCGACGCTGATGAAAAAACACTTTCTCTGTATCCAACTTTTAACAAAATACGAAATAGAGCCCGGTGGGTTAACAAAAATTACCAATGTTTATCCAAAAAGGTATTCAAAAATTACATATAGTTCACGTATCGAATATAAAGTGGTTTATAAAAGAAGTACACTCTCGCTTATCAATAAAAAATATACTCTTTCAGAGATTTACAGGTTCGGACAATATTGTGTCACGGCGGACGGGACGTGAATTTCAAGTAACCTGCGATAGTTGTCTGTTCCCTAGACCTTACCTCATTTCAGTGAAGTTGACGTACATATAAAACTTTTTGAACGATCATTTTACATGGGAATAGAAGATAGCAGAAGAAATTCAGCAAATTAATACGTAAATCTTTCAACAAAATTAAAGAGAGCGCACATTTAAAAAAAAGTCTACCTAACAATAAGCAGGATTTTATAGTAAGTATAGTATAGTATAGTGTAAGAAAAAAAATACGTTCTGTAATGACGTTTATATGTGATTGCAAATCCTACTCGTATATAAATAAATGATTTTTGACTTTGACTTTGACTTTGAAAAATCACATTAGGATCTGTCGCACGAAATTATTGAAGGCAGTAGGTGCCTACATTTATCGGTATTATGAGTATTCGTATTTAATAAGTGATTCACATTCTGGGGTTTTCCTAAAATATACCAGTTTTCCATCAAATTAGAACTATAAAGGTGCACGCAACACTTAACGACGTCGTCAAGTTAAACGTTCGTTTGTTATCTGATAACCTACCACAGACAACTTTGTTATTCCGGACACCTCTGGAAATGCAAAATAAGTTATTTCCTCACATAGCATATGGGTAAATGGGAAATAAATATAAAATAAATACTAAATAAAGTAAATTAATTATTAAAGATATACATATGTACTTGTATACACTATCTAAGTAAATCCTCTCTCATTTGAGGCTCAGAGCGCTAATTTGCGGACGATGTATGCCATTAAGCTCACCTATTCCATAATGGGACATGACCGTAACTGGTATAAAGTTTGTGTGTACTCTACTTCTCTGCCTACTTCTTTGGGGATTATTAACGTGGCGTAGCGTTCTTAAAGTAGTAATAGCCACCTATTCAATGCCAAATGGGTGATGGTTATTCCGCAAGTCACGAGTAAATAGCAATAACGATAAGTGGTCGATAACCACTGTATTCTAATAAAAGGTTAAACTTCATCTTGAAAATTCTTGTTTTAAGAGGATAATAAATGTATTATCTTTTGTTAAGCAAACTGTGTACAATATACGTATATATCTCTGCCTGTTTACTGGGTTAATAATAATTTAGTTTTACGTTTTTTTCATTTCTTATACGTATCAAAACATGTCACTGTGGGCGAGCCATCGCAAAAACTAGCCAAAACTCAATGCTAGCTTTCCTCAGCATCGTCCTCCCCATAAATGGGAATTAATGTTCGTCTCCGCCCGCGGTGCCTCGCGTAACGTCATCGTCCAATCTGTATATAGACGTGAACTAATTCACCAATAATAAAAAATATTCTTGAATGAAGAGAAGAAGTTTAAACAGAACGATGCGATGACGTCACGGGCGCCAATCAGGCTCGGAGCGTACCAACTGTGCTTTTATTGAAACGCTCTCGAATCGACGGCACGCTGCGATGATTATCATACAGTTGAATGAACTTTCATATTTTGAAAATAAATCTGCCCGATCGAGCCGGCTCAGAGTGATTTTCGAACTTCGCAAGGCTTCCGCTTCCAATAATGTGGGGCTTAAGTTTAAATTTAGTGGACGTCCCGAAACGCCCCGGTTGCATTTTGCGGTGCCGCTTGAAATTTATCGCTCATGAGGCTACAAATGAGCGGATATCAGAATCTCAATTAGCATTTATCATAAAAGAAGAATATAGAAGACTCTCACGTTTTACCAGTTACGTTTACGTCCCACTATTGAATAAGCGGTGAGTCTATTGTCATACACCGCACATTTGCAATTTCCAAGACACTACTAGAGAATCAAAATTAGAAAAATCTGATAGTAACCGACCCGAAATTAGAAACCAGGACCTCCAGATCGGCAGTCGCGCTTACAACCAACATGAACAACGAGACAGTCGTTATAAAAGTAATTTTTAGGATAAACGTAGACATATAAACAGAGATGTTTCATGTATACTCTGTGATCATGCCGATAACGATGACTCTCTCTATCTGTTGTCAAGTCATAATAAACGTATCAAAGAGGTCTTGCAGTTCTTTTATTAATTAATTTGAATATTTCCAACAGTAATCGTGAGTACCTATGCGCTACCTAACGCTAACACCCGAAAAACAAATAATTGAAACATATAATATTAAATGTTGCATTTCATGATAAAATATGACATTCAAAACCAAGTAACAGATAATTTAAAGCTCTAGTCAGCACTCCATGTGAAGATAATAGCGCAATACTGTATACTCCTACAAACAGCGAATTTATTTGTAAAGTGTCGGTTGCAATTGCAATAGAATTTTCATATAGATTGTTTTATCCCGCCAAACGACCTAGAGAGTCAGCTATCCGATCTCAGCTACACTACACTCAATAAAAGTGCTGATTTATCGATTCTCCTGAATACGCCCGAAACTCTTGCCAGAAAAAGATAAGCATGTAATCCCTCAAGGGTTGTAAGGAGAAATCACAACTCTTCTAATTCTGTTTTAAACCAAGACATTTTCTTATGAGTATTGTCAGTTCTAAATTGTATTCGAGCGATAAAATAATTTTAAAAAATCAGAGTAAATGTGGTAGTAATTAGGTATTAAACTGATTCGGCAAAAAAAAACACTACTTTAGTTAGTATAAGCTAAATGTAGCTCATGATCTAAATCCCGCAGTAAAACCATAAATCTCCTATTGATCCCGCAGAAGTACCTAACTTATAAAAAATATCCATATAATCTAAACATCAAACAAAGCCAGCGAGCGCCTCCCTGCCCCATAAAACTCAAATAATTACCCTATAATGAGCCAATCTATCTGAGTCGAGCATAATCGTTTCGGAGCGACACTTGGAAATTTCCAAATTAAAGGACACCCGTTCCACTGCGGGCGATGAGCATCGCAGTATTGAACAGACATTACGATTGTCATTAAGACTAATGTAACAGAAGACAAATGTCAAACAGATCGAATTGTTTTGTGGCGTGTGAAATATGAACGATAAACAAACACACGTCTTCATTCACTTCATCTTACTCACATTCCAACAACGAAGTAAAATTAGCTCTCTTTTATTAAGAGTTTCTTCGATAAAAATAAAAATAGTTCATAAATAAATCCATTTGTCAACCGTGCGTCAGTGTAATACAAATAAACTATACAAGAAATTTATATTAATTTTCCGAGCACCTGCTTTTGGACCAAGTTGGCGCTTATACGGAATTTAATTACAACGTGGAATGACTCGCAAAATAACTGGGAATGCTGTGCCATCGTCTGTGCACCTGGAGATATGAACCGGTGGCATTCTGTGAATACATCAACAACAAACTTTTTTGATAAATTGTGTTTGTATTTTTAATACCACATAAAAATATTGTGGCTTCCAACATGTAAAGGTCCAGCAGCTAGTTTTGTTTGAGATCAGATCTTTACTAGGCAATATACGTATTTTTTGTTATTAAGGTCATTTTTATGTATTCTACACATAATTCCTGTATTTTTAATGTCACTAACATTTTAGTATAAACGGCGTCTTAAATATTACTCATTAAAAGTATGTAGAAATGTAGAACATAAAAACTAGTCGGAACTGGAATATCTTCACAAATTAAACAGTGGAGAAAAACATTTAATGAACGCTGATGTTACGTCCGCGCTCTCGCTTTTCTGGAGCACTTCGGGCTAAAATTAAATTTCTTATGAAAATGCCTGCCGCCATCAGCTTTCTTACACAGTAAATACAACACTTTTAGTTTACATTTTTAACAGTAGTGATAAATAAATTTTACCTACACCAAAAAATCTACAATAGTATATATGGAATAGATATTTGTTATAAGTAGGACTATAAATTTAAAACCCCATTGAATATAATATGGCATCGATTATTATTACATATTGTTACAAACTAGTAAAGTAAGTAATTACTAAGCATTTTGTTGAAGCAGCAAACCCTATCTAAATGTCTCGAGTGTAAGGTGAAGTAAATGTAGCCATCAAAATGTTCGCAGGTGACGATAAGGCACACCGGATGTTGCGCACGTCGAGATCCGACCCTACATCCTTTTACCAACGAGCTCCTAAGATTAAGGCGGGTGTCCTTGGCAAAGAACATATCCACATTTACGCTGCATGTGTATGTACATTATGTGATGCGAGTGGATAACGACGCCTCATGGGGACACCCGGAATTCACCGATCAATAGAGATGTCCCACTCTCGCAGATAAACACCTACAAATGTCTGACCTGTCGAATCATAAAGGACGCCACCGTACGCCATTAATATTTATTGAATCCCAAGACGAAACCTTATATTACAGTGTAGGTGTATTTAATGTTTTAATCATGGACACGTCGCACCTAGCCCAGTCAACATAGCTAACATAACTTGGTCGATAACATTTCTCGATTTACGTCATTTCTCTTCACATTAACCGTCGTGACTCTGCACTATGTTAATGACGACACAACAATATGTATAAGCAACGTTGAAGAAACATGGCGGGTTAATTTTTAAGAATATAACAGATTAGTCATCGATATTGTCATGTCAGACTGTCATTAATAGACATACTAATGATAAAACAAGAATACCGTTAGCCTCGAACAGGACAACCACTTATTTCCACCCCTAAGTAATTGTTATCAGTTTATACAGGGCGTGGTTATCAATAGCACGTGTATATTTGAGACGATCATATCAACCCCAAGTCTGTGGCAAACAACGAATATGATTTTATACATTTAAATAAAAAATCATTCCTATAGCTTTTATACGAGCTCGGTTGCGACGAGTCGCTGGACGACAGCGGCCATTTGTATGTTCACTACCTGCTCCGTTACTACTTTTTACATAAGAAAATAGTAACTTAAATTGTTTCGTAACATAACAGAGTGTAAAAACCATTTCCGTAATCTATCGTCCCACAGATTGCGTAACATATTCAACAGTCAACACATATGTAGGTACATATGTAGGTACATGCGTATGTCATTGTCAGGCATCAGCTACAAGACGAAATGTAAAACGAAAATGTAGTACGAATGCAGAAGATATCTTCCCCGTTTCAATTAAATCGACGCCGGTTGGTGTTTTTATTATAAACAGGAGATGGGGGTGATGTTTCTGCGCCGCGTGCAATTTACATACCGGATTTTAATTCACACCAAGTTGACTTTTTATTTCCGGATCTGAGATTACATATTCGCATTGGATTTCGGCTGAAAAATGTATATTTCACATAGCACAAGTTAATCAGAATAGATACTGAATGTGAATTTCAATAGCGGACTATTTAAAAAGTAAAATATGAGTAATTTACACTAGCAGTGTAAGGTCTGAGTAATAAAATTAAAAATTCACTGATTATTTTTCGAAGTGTGTGTGTGTGTGTGTGTGTGTATACAATTTTATTATACAATTTACAAACATTCCCCAGTTCCTGTGAACGGCTACGACTGCCTGGACACATGGACACGTGGACACATGGGTGAATATTCCAGCAAAGACGAAACTTCCGATGATCTATAAATACTTACTAGACTATAAATATACACAAACTATAAATACTTACGGATAGGGTTATTACATTTAACATGAAATCATTTAATATGTTTGAAGTTTTATTCGTATTTTATATTTCTCATACAGAAATATGTTATACAATATAACGGACGTGAGAATAAAGTAAAAATCTGAAAATTAAAATCATTAAGAAATATCGTTACATAATTTTATGTTTACACACATAAATACGTACTCTATATAATTTAAGAAGTTAATAAAATGCGCATATATTTATTAATATAATACTATATAATATAAAAATATT
>DWDV01001770.1:0-12571 GCA_018245615.1 Mimoniades ocyalus | reverse complement strand
ATAATTACCTTTTTCCTTAATATAGAAAACTAATATTGACGTAAACTTGATTCAGTGTACAATAATGTAAAGGGGTATAATATACCCGGCCACAACGGCTAAGTTCTTTTTAATAGCCACAATGACGCCGGGTTAATAGTGAACAGCGACAGGCTGATAATTATTTAGTACATGCAGTGTTCACATAAGGAAGAAATTAACACTTGAATACCATTTTTGTAAAGCAACACATGATAAATCTTGTTTTGTGACGCAATAATACAAAAATAAAATAAAATAAATTATATATCAATAGTGAGGCTGTCTATCTGCCGGAAAAGGGACTCTGGTTCGATTTCCAGTTTTCCGAAATTGTTTGTGTGTATTGTGTGTGTGTGTCACGGAGAATCTTTGTAGAACGCTGTAAGTGTAAATCTTTATGCACCAGCTCAGCCCATTTGGAACAGAAACATATTCACACTAATATATTGGACAGGAAGGATTAACTTGAAAGTAATGCTCGCGTAATAGATGTTACGTTACGGTGTAAGCTACGGCGGTTTTAAGTGGCAGATAGCGGCGGGAGCGCAAGATTTATCTCAGCCGCTGCACCGGCGTTTATTGCATGTTTTTTGTGCGCTAATCAAATAAAAGTTACAACTTTTTTGTTTACTTTACATAATATAATATTGGGATTTTGGACATAACCCTCAGGGGAATCCTATTTTCAGCAGTGGACTACAATAGGCTGATGATGATGATGTAAGTATATACATATATTTGAAAAACCTGACAGCTGTTTTATATTATACGAAGCATATTGACATTTGAACATAGAAATATAACACGGGTGTACAGAATAAGAAGAATTTAAATTCTGAGTGAATGAAATTTTAAATTTTCCTTACTATTCTTATCCCAGCCCTCGGAACAAATAACATATAATTGGAAAAAGAAAACTAATAATAATTATTATGAACTCAAAGAAGCAAATAATTTCCTTCCACGCAACGAGCCAGAGACCGACGGTTCTTTAGCTGGAAAATTTCAACATCAAAGCGTAAAAAAAAGGAGCAAAGCGCGATGCGTTTCCAATAGAATTCCGCATAATTAAAATATTATTAATTTTGCTTTAAGCTTGTAATACTGTCAAATTAATCTACGAAATCATCGAGTCAGCCTGTCTACAGGGTTTGATGGCGATAGTGTAAGGGTTTGACATTAATAGAATTAACTATCGTACATGGTTAATATCACTGGTTAGGTACTAATTTGGTAATTTCAAGGATTAAAAATCTCTAAGTACACTGTTAAGATATGAAAGGCGAGTGTCTTCTCCATAAATTTGTAAATTGATCTTATGTATTTATAAGACCGTAGTACGTTTTGCCTATTTCTTGACCGACTATGGCTTTAACTGTTCTCATTTTCAGAGGAGACGGGTGTTCAACATTGAGACAATAGAAAGTATTAATGATGAAGTTGATGTGAAAAAAGACAATGAACTAGGCTTTAAATTACATGTGCTTTGCAAAAATATTTATTCTGCGTGGGAATCGAACTCACGACCGCCAGCGCAATAGTCAGGTTTACTAACCATTGCAGCAACGGGCCAGTCATAACTAACGTTTTATAATATCAACACAGATTAAAACGCAGTTGGGACCAAAAAAATATAAATTTTAGGTGTATTGAAATTTTTATGTGTGAATTAAATTAACATTTTATACTTTAAATAAGTCTATATTAACCTAAAAAGTAACAAATATTAAACTTATAAAGACTTTTTTGTAATTTACATTAAACCAGGCTTATTGTTATTGTAAGAAAAAACGACCCACCATTTTGGCTTTAATAGCACCTATGGCATTTCAATTACTGTTTTGCTTATTCACTTGAGTATTAAATTAACAAAACAACAAAATACAAAACGTACAGATTGAACACAACTTGAATAACATAAATATTTGCTAATGAACTAAAAATGTTTTGTCATCGAAGATTTGAAAGAAAAGTTCGCAGAATAAAACATTTTAAAATTAATTTTGTATAGCTCAACTAAATCTTAGTATTATTAACGTTAAATTTAATGCTTTGAGTAAATAAATAATTGTTTGGATTGTCACACGCACGCACCTGACCCCGACCTAGGCAGAGTCTGTGTCACGACCAGTTATGTGTTATTTTATGATCTTCCAATGTTTTCATTGGTGGTGTGAACGTGGCTTACAGTAAACTTTTTTTTATTATATGGTATCTAGACAGCTGATTAAATACACATAATACATAATTATATAGAGTTTTACGTTCACAAACGGTACAAATAATTGTGACCATTGCACAAACTGATATTTGATCTGGATATAAATCAAACCCACAATACCTGACTTAGGTGTTCGTCTCAAATGATCTAATTGACCAGGTGTTAGCGGAAATATGTGCTCTGTCGGTAAACAGAAGCTGTTAAAAACAAGTAATACATATAAAAATATGATAATTGTGTTTAATGGAAAAAGTATGATTCGCTCTGCAAAGATAACTCAGAAACTAAAAAATCAACTGCATCAAGAGACAGAGAGGTTTATATTATATTATTTCAGATACATTCCAATTTACACATTGATAAACATACCTCGCAACATCAAACGATGATTAAATATTTCACACCGCATCACATCGCGATGGGCTCAATTGAAATTTATACGGATTTAAACACGGAAAGGAAAGAAACTGAATAAAATATCCACGTCTGTGATTTCTCCGTTTTTCCATGATCCGATTTCATGGCAGTGCCTTCCTTTTAATGAGCACATAATGATGAAAAATACGGTATTACAGCCGTCCCGGAATCTGATATTAATCGTTGCAATTTTTCTGCTAGCATTTATTGCGTGGAACGAAAGATAGCGGTTCCTTTAGTGCTTTTTAGTGTAACAGCGATTGCATCTCAAAGATCATTTTGTTTTTGTATCCTTGCAATAATATTTATTTGTTGTTTTATTTTTAAATGTGATTCCGTTCATAGTTTTGATAATAATTTGGCTTTCTATGGTTATTAAGTTCGATACATTACAGTTAATTAGTAATAATTAGAAAAATATGCTATGGCTAAAAAGTAAAATCACGCCTGTAATTCCCGAAGAGATAGACAGAGGAATGTAGAACACTCCCACTTTTCACCAGTTACGTTTACGTCCCATTATGGAATAGATGGTGAGTCTATTGCCATAGACCGGGCACATATCCAGACTCCAGAAAAATTTAGTAAAATCCAGGGCCTCCCTATCGGCAGTCGCACTTGCAACCCACACGACGAACGAGGCACTGCTATGGCTAGATGGGTGAATTTCTTAATTAAATACACTGCAGTGTTGATGTCACTCAAGTAAGATTTTTATGTGATTATACAAGAGAATCGGAAAGAATAACATTGTTAAAAGTTTCATTCAAATTATATATTGACCTGCAACCACGACGCTCAAAGCTCAACTCCGCGTAACATGCAGAATGAATAATTTATGCGTATTATTGCTGTTCTACTTACGAGTATAGCCAAGCCAAATGTAAGGAAAAATATTATTATTATCCTCAAAGTTTGCTTAAATATTTTCAAAGTTATGCGAACGAATAACAAAATTATGTATAATGTGATAATGTACCAGAAGTTCGACGCCCACTTTGTGCAGGTCGGAGAATTAATATGAGCTCAATTTAGATGTATGTACGTATGTAGCTTTATGTTAGGATTAGAATTCAGTTTTTCTACAAAACATAACAGATATTGCTTATTCACTAAGTTCAGTTAAACTGGACTTTTTAAAAATAAAATGTATACATTTAATGCCTTGGCTTTTGAGCTATTGAACTTCGTTTTTCCAGGGATATGATATATTCCATACGGGAAAAATTTGCTTAGGTACATTTTGATAAAAGGCGGATGATACATACTGAGAAAAATGGCATCAAAATCATTAAAGACGTTTCTGAGAAAAAATGTGTTCTTGAATAGCTGCGATCAATACTTGAGTACTTGAGCGTACTAATTTTTCCTTTTACTATTGTTTACAATTTTATATGTATATCAATTAAAATAATTGCTGTTAATAAGAATTGTTACATACACGTAGTAATACTGAATTGGAGTAATTTACTTTACAAATATATTAAATCTCTTGTTATTACACGAATATTGTGAATGAGTGATATAATATGACGCAATATAACCAATATAAATGGGATTTAAATTATCTTAACACAACGGAACATTATGCCTGTAATCTCCGAAGAGGTAGGCAGAGAAATGTAGTACATTCCCACGTTTCACCAGTTAAGTTTACGGCCCTCTATGAAATAGGCGGTGACACTATTGCCATACATCGGGAACATTTTTAGACCCCGAGTCATAACTATAAAATCTAAATTAGAAAAATCCGATAGTACCCGTCCCGGGACATGAACCTAGGTTTTCCTACCTAGGACTAACGAGGCAGTCAGAGATATTTAAATTGTCTTGATTATTATCAATATTCGTATCCTGAAATCGTGAAGATGCAACTTCTCAAAGGCACAGAAGAAAATACTGTAAAAAAAAATCCACGCGCAACAATGGAAACTGAGGTTAAAAATTTACATGTTACGACAACGTTTGGAATATTCTGAGATATTTTTAGTGCTATTAGCATAAGCTTATCCAGTGAACAATAATTGTTATATTTTCAGTTAGTATAATTAAGAAGTAATTAAGAAGTCATTCGTATCTAATGAAAAAATTATAAAACGTTGAAATTGTACAAAAAAACATTAAACAGATTATCTTTAGAAATAAACAGCCTACACCTAGTATTTAGGTTTCGAAACATGAATATTGCACCCTTTTTTTATTTTTAAACATTACTTGTTTCTAGACAAGTCTTGTCAAGACAAGAGACATTTTAATTTTAATCGTTAAGCTCTCATGTGATCAGCTTTAAGTGGCACATACATTTTCTTTAAGATTTCTTGTATATTTCTTTACTAGTAATTTGTGTGCCTGAGTCGCTTCTACTGCAATATACGACAATATTACATACAACCAAGAATTTACACAATAATTTATTAATGGGGACTGCATTGTTAGACATTGATGAAAAATTCCATATACATTCCATGTTTTCTAATGTGTATAATTAGTTCGGATGACTTGTTTTAGTTGTTTTCTGTTCGTATGATAAAGCAGAAAAAAGTCGCCGGTTAAACCCACGAGCAGCAGTGGTGGTCGCAGCTTGTAAGCTATTAGGAGTTGAAATAGTTTTGTTGTGCACTTCATGAAAATTACCGTCTTGATTGCCCCTAAGATAAATTATTCGAGTCTGGAGACGGTGGCCATCGAGATAAGAGACGCTGGATGAGTTTGCATTTAAAAGGGAACACTGCAACGATGAATTGCGAATGCTTAATCGTTTCTAGTAATTTAAATTCCTGGAGCCGAGCAAAAATATTTCGTTGCACTTAATTAGTTTTCATTTCAGTGTTCAGCGCGAGGAAACCTTTATACCTAAGTATTCTCCATAATGTTCTCTAAGCGGCCTGAATTCTGCCAATACATGTTCAGCCAGCGTGTCAGGCTATGATCCTAACCTTTATCGTTGTGGAGTGGAGTGGAGAGCCGTGCCCACAACTGGGACGATGTAAGGTTTGTTCATGAAGATGAATTTGTTTTCGACCACCAATTATAATAATTATGTTTATCTACATATATTTGCAGTTGTTGTATATTCAAATTCCACAAATCTAACATCTGACTGCCTCGTTGGTCGTGTTGGTTGCAAGCAGACTGCCGATTAAGAGGACCTGTGTTTAAATCCTGGATTGGGTGCTATAGTATTTCTCAAACGTGAATTTTCCAGTATTGATTCGGAGTCTGAATATGTGCCTGGTGTATGCCAATAATCACACCACCTATTCCATGATGGGATGTATGTTACTGGTGAAACGTGGGATTGTACTACCCTCCTCTGCCTCCCTCTTCTTGGATTACAGGCCGGATATCACGATGTTACGTAACATAACGTTTTGAATTGCATTGCTGTTTTTAACAATCAGTTCAATTAATCTTCTTCAATGAGGATGCAACTATTTCAACATTTCACTGCTTAGTATGGGTTTCCCACGAAACTCTTAGGAGCCTGGAATACGCTCAACGAGACTGCACACTGAATTGGACAATATACGTGTCTAGATAAACATATCTGTCGGATAATTTAAACTGTTAAAATTCTTATGTCTATTTACCAGACTAAATATTTAAGAAATTTAAGCTAATACCAGTGTTTGTTCGAAACACTAGACATTTTGATATTGATTGAGTTTAAGAGATTATCAAACGAATGTAAAATAATATTGCTTCTGATTCATATACTCATAAACAATAATAAAATGTAAGTATCAAGTATAGATAGCTTTGATCAACGTATGGCTTCAACCCTTCTTATTTTAAGAGGAAACCAGTATCCAACAGTGGAACGACAGATAAAATGATGGCGATAATGAAACATAGATACTTCACGGAGAAAAACACGATAAATTCATATTCATTTATTTCTAAAGTAAATTTAATATTTGTTTCATTAACAACTTAAATCATATGTTTATTTATTTATTTAATCTCTTTATTTGTACACCAATAGGAAATTATATATACAAGCATAATAATCTTTAACATTTAAGTATATAAAAGGCGGCCTTGTCGCTATCAGAGCGATTTCTTCCAGGCAACCTCCAGGTAGCAGAAATGTAGACAAGTAATAGTGATAGGGGTAGTGGTGTACAATCGGTAAAATTACAGCTAATAAATAATCTAATTACGATAACATCTATAATGGTAAGTAAATGAAACATTTTATGTGCAACAGCTATCCAAATAGTAATATTTAATTAGGGTTTTAAAAGAGTCTAAGGATTGAGCCCGACGAATATTGAGAGGAAGAGTATTCCAATTTTTAATGATTAACAAACAAATTATCATGAATATAAAATAAATTAATCAAGCCTATAAGTATAGAGGCATTTAGGACATCACGCTCTCTGCCTACCCCGTAAGGGACCAGGCATGGTATTATAATAATAATACCGTAAAAATCAACTTGAAACTTAAATAATATAAAGAGATATGCATTATATTTACTGAGGGTCATATCCAGCCACCCTAAACGCCATCACCCCGTTATAAATGTAGAGACGGCTAAAAAGGTGTCGCCTGGAACACACCGGCGTCTGGAACCAGCTGATAAATGTACCCCGAGACGGTCCCTCCTCGATTTATATTAATACAAGCTTTGACACCCGTACTGTTCTGTACTGGTTGAATTTCAACATTCTTTACTTTGTTCGTTTGTATAACAGTCGAGTAATAGAAGAGTTTGATATCACAATATTTTATTCATTTATTCGTTTATTTATTCGATACGTCATTTCCGATTTCAAAAAACAAAAGTGTTTGTTGTATAGTTATTTATGAACATGAATGCTTTCGATATGAAATTTAAATTAACCGAATAAAAGTTTTTAAAACTAATTTTGCTTAAAAAATATCGTTATCGCCAGCTATTCGCTAGTATTCACGCTTGCCTTAAACTCGATACAATGTGATCGATGTCGCGCCCTGGCGCCCTAATATCCATGCAGATAGTCAATATTTGGATTTACAAGCTGGAGCAGAATTTACACCGCTCTCTATGCATGCATCCGCATGCAATTTGCATGTCAAGTTCCTTCAGTTTTGGCGGCATAGCATATGCATATCGGGTTATTTGCGGGAAACGCGTGTTTCTTCGACACGACATAAAAAGAAATTTCGTGTGCTTAATTTTGATGGCGGCATAACTTGCGAAATAAACTGGATCGTCCCTCTTGTCAATAGGAACCAATTATCATACTTCAACTAAAGATGTTTCCAGCATAGTAATATTGGCAATATGCTAGTTATATATATAATATCTCGTTTCTTGGAATAACTTCTACATAGCTGCGTAAGGCCTATCTAGGCAGATCTCGTGCTATGATGTCCAGACAGCTTATAAACGATATAGGTACATAAATTTTTAAAGACACGTTTATATACTGTCTGCCTTGTCGGTGGTGTTGGTTACAAGCCCGACTACCGATCAGGAGGTGGTGGGAACTGAGTACTGGGAGATACTTCTAATTTGGATTTTCTAGTTGTGACTCGGAGTATGGGAATGTGCCCGGTATATGGCAATAGGCTCACCACCTATTCCATAGTGGGACGTAAACGTAAATGGTGAAACGTGGGAGTGTTCTACATTCTTCTGCCCACCTCTTCGGGGATTACAGGCGCGATGTTACGTATGTTTATATATATAATTTTTACACCAAAAGATTATTATACAGGTGATTATAACTCTAATTGTAAATAACGTGTCACAGGAGCTGTGATTTAAGGAAACCAAGAAGGACTTGGTATATAGTTAAAACCCCTTTTTTCAGCAGAGCCGTTATCCGAGTACTTACTTTGCAAGCGTCGTGCTACTCACCTTGCTTTTTTTCACATTTATGTTACTCATGTCATTTTTTCAATATCACAATTTCATATGTATGAACACTACACGCTTATATTACACGACACTAGTATTAAACTGGCATCAAAGTCATAACATATTGTGGAGTGCACGTCGCATCTGCAATATCGCTGAAGGACGTCGCTGAAGGGCCGTCCACGTGGATCGGTGCTCACGTTGCTTAGACGTAACATACATACGTATTTGTGCCTCTGTGAGTATTTTTCATGTGTTATTGTCTTGCGCTACGATTTTGCATTGTTAGTTGTATATAAGCAGTCAAACAGAATTTTTTGTAAATAGCCATCCACTATCAGCTTTCAGTGTCGTACCATATATTTTATAAAGAGTATTATTTGTGCGCATAGAAAATGCCTTGTTATGCAATGAATAGTCATAGTTCATGTATCAGTTTTAAGCCTGTTAGTTTTTTACCTTCGACTGAAGAATTTGCAAACCCTGGGTACTGGGGTATGATAAAGATTAATTGCGCCGCTCTTTATACTCTTCGCAATTTATTTATTACCACAAAATTCAATAACAATACAAAACACTAACGATAACAAAGTCGTTATTTCATTTCATCAAATATGCATGACACAGTACAAATAAATACCAGTAGATATTAAAGTACGTATGTCGTATCGGTACTGAAGCTTCGCGCGTGACGTCACAGGCTCCGTATAGCGCACCACTCGAACCTTTATAAGACGCTTATAACTTACCTGCGTATTATGTACGGAGAAGCTTTGTCGTATCGAATTGCTTTTGAAAAATACTTATTTCTTGTGTTATGACAAGTTGTTTAAGAGATTGAGGGGAATTTATTTCCTATGGCAAGTGGCACGAGTGTGCCAATAAACAGGAAGTATGGATCGATAAATATAACGTAATTGACGACTCCATGACGTAAACTCTTCGATAAATCTATGAGTCTTTTTTGTGAATCACACAGTCATGTCTAATAATAATAACATAATATGATGAATGTATTTTCTTTAGTACAAAAAAAATTATGTATAGCATAGATTTTCGTAAAATAGAAACGATTTAAAATAAGAATGTAATTATTTAAAAAAAATGGAGTTTTATTTCTTTATGGATTTAATTTTCTTCATTATGGAACCTGGAATTTTGAAGACATAATTGATTGTTCCATTTGAAATTTTTAATTTCATAACAATAATATTTATTTATTTACAAAATAAGGTAGAACTTTTCATGAAAATATTTTAATAAGAGTACCTAATAAAAAACATAACACTCTGTAGCTACAACGATTTACTCAAAACTCGAATATAACAAACACTATACATGAGGTAGCATTACATAAACGAACAAAAAAAAATAACAATATAAATTTCATTTAACATAATAGTACCTATATTAAAAGTATTATAATAATATTAAATTTTTATCATAACCAAATACAAAATATCAATATATCATTAACATACTCAACTATTTTAAATGAATACATAATATATGTCAATTTCAATAATTAATAGATGAAAAAAAAATTGCCAGGTCCAACCAAGTTCAGTTTCTCACACGCGTGTGTGAAGAGAAGAACGATTATTCCACGTCAAAGTGGAACTCCGCTGTTACTTGTAGCGGCTCGTAGGTATAGCACGCGTATAGGAAATCGAGCTTATGTATAAGCCGTATCGTTCTTTCCTCGACAGCGAACACATTTCATTAGGAGGCGAGCACACGTCTGCAAATTCTAAGAATGCGCGCAGCCATTTGTTAGCGCGGAGCTTTTTAATTTAATCGCGGTCTCGTTCCGATTCGTCTCGATACCACTAGCCGTTACGTCGGCTTGCGAATTAAATGTTACACTCGAACAATTTAATGGTGAGCAGATCCGATGCAGGATAACTGTAGACGATGTAAATAAAAAAATACGTTTAAATTTTTCCGTGTTTCCACAATTATGTAATCACATTTATGACAATTTTATTAAGCTTCTAAAATGTTTCAATTGAAAAAAAAAACAAAAGTACAAACTACCTATCATGGTATAAATTATATTATCACCTACGATAATATTGCAGAGGGTATCAAAAAGTAGCTGTAAACAAGTAATATTCTAAAAATATCGCTCAAGCAACGCTCTATAAAATTCTAGGAAACTGTTCAATTTTCGCGCTGATCGTACAAAACTCTTAAAACCAATTTCAATCAATTCTGTAGATTTTGGACTGACACAACTATTTATTTATAAAATAACCTGCTCTCCGTTATTAAATCCTAAGCTAAAATTTGTAACAAAATAGAAACAAAAACCGTAATTCAATTGTACTGATAAAGCCAATGACATAACTGTAATAACTTTAATACCGAAGACATATCATACATATAAATATCTTTTATTCTAAAAGCCTAATTAAGAAAACAAATAGTCTTGCATAAGTATACGAATTGATAAACACTAAGCAATACAAAAAAATATTTGATGATTTAAAATGCATGCAGTATAAAAAGCATAATTTTCGAAAATGGTCCAGACAATCATGATGATTGATGCTCTATATGCTAAGTAATATATAAGCGGGCCTAATTCAGCACGCAAGACTCATAAGTCGGTATCATATACTTGATGTTTATGAAAGCGTCTGGTCCGCCATGGCGCTCCAGGATCTGAAGAGTGTCTTCTATCAAATCAGCGACGTTCTCGTCTCGTGTTGTAGTGTGATCGATGCCTGAGCCCAAGTTGCCTTAGAAATAAAGTAAGTATTTTAGAACACTATTTTCATTAAACTCTCAATGTTTGGATATGCAGGAGTATCGTGATTGATTAAGATGAGGTTTAAAAGTTTATGTAAAGTTTGGTTATCTTTCCATATATTCTTGAAAAAAATTAAGAAACATTTTCTCAATTTAATTTTGAGCAGAAAAAAGCAGTTACCTTTGATATGTTATGATTTAAGCAGTTACCTTTGATATGATATGAAAAAAGCAGTTACCTTTCACAAAGTAATTGATAAATATTGTTACGTTAACATTTTATGTTATAATAAGAAAATTTAATCAAGTTTGGTATTGAGTTATAATGCTTTGTGAAACGACATAGGCTACTTAATACAACGCCTCGTAAGCAATGAAAAAATGCAAGAAAATTATGTAAGTTTTCGTGCAAATCATGTCGCTAGTAACTACCAGTAGATCTTCTACATAATATACTGAGCAACTTCTAGCTTTTTTTTAGTCCATTTGTTCGCTATCATAAACCAAGGCCAAAATTCAATACACGTTGTAACAAGCTCAAAAGTATCATAGCGGTGGCAATCAATCACTTTTAACACGTCCTCATAATTGACGGGGCGGCGTCAGATATTGTTTCGGTGTAATAGACTTATTTCCCGTGACAGGCCACCACTACACTGCATCGTTGTTAAAATGACTCCACTTAAAATATTATTTTATGCCCTAAGGGCGGCAGCGTAGATGCTGCAAAAGGCTGTGTTTTGCGATCCCTAGCCCACATGCTCAGTGAAAGGATTAGGGCATAACCGCCGAGGGAAAGCCTGAGTCCGGCAGTGGATTGAAACAGGCTGATAATGATGATGATAATGAAAATATTATTACACATGATATTGAACAGGATACATGTACATGATACAGGGTACATGTACACGTACATTATATTGTACAGGCCTATGTTCAGCGGTGGACAGAAAAGGACTGGTGATAATCTTAAACAAAGAACTCAGTAAAGTATGTCTTCATTATAACAACAACAGATTAATCAGTGAATCTATGATTCAAAATACCAAAACATATTTTACAATAATCGATCTACGAACATAACATAATACATTTATATTAAACGTATAGACTGTGTGTGCACACTTTTTTGCTATATTTATTTTTTTGTTTATAATATAATACTGAACATTTTCATTAATTTATTTATTTAACCAGTTACATTTTAGCGTAAACATTACAGATTTTTCGTCCAATACGTTTACAGGGACTGAACGTATCTTTCAGCAGTTCTGCGAAATGAAGCAGGCGTTGCAACGAATAAGTCT
>DWDV01001769.1:0-12571 GCA_018245615.1 Mimoniades ocyalus | reverse complement strand
ACCGGTGAAACGTGGGAGTGTTCTGCATTCCTCTGCCTACCTCTTCGGGGATTACAGGCGTGAAGTTACGTTTATAATAAAGATTTGTGTCATGAGCACAAGTATTTTTTCTGTGTCTGGTTGTAACAAAAATAATTGTATAAATATATATGTATTTTTATTTATTTAGTTATTTATTTATTCTTTATTGTTTACCTGTAGTTAGGTAACAAAGGGCGGACTTAATGCCTGATGGCATTCTCTACCAGTCAACCTAGTATATATGTAGTTTATCAGGCTTCTGGTTACCAGGGTTACCTGGATATATATTATTATTATTATTAATGAGTCTTTTATGTAAATCACACTGACTTCTTCTTTAAGACTATAATGTACAATACTTGATACATTGTGTTTGTGTGAACAAATGCTTTACAGAATATTTCAAAGAGGAAAATGTAACAGTATATTCCATACTGTGTAGATACCGGCTAAGGTTCGTTTGTTCCTGCCTTGGCTGTTTGGAACTGGATACATCGAGAACAATGTCAGAATCAATTTTTCATGCCACACGAAAAAGCAATTTGTCCATAATAATACTCTCTTACGTAACATTTCACCTGTATTTCCCCCAAGGGATAGGCTGTGTGGGGAGTGTAGTACTAACACTTTTCATCAATGAGAATGTTGATGAGACTATTGGCATACACCAAGCACTTATGTAAACTTGCAACCATCACTAGACTGGACCAACGAGACAATCATAGCAATAAATTATCTGTGTATATATAAATATGCATTTAATAAACGTTGATTACCCTTCTTACACACCTGTCGTGCTTCGTCCACATTCATCACTCTCTTCATACATGCACGCCGGTTTCGGAGACTTCTAACGTCCCTATCACATAAAACCTTATTTATTTGGTCTAGATAGGTGAGTCTTGGTCTCCCTCGGCATCTGTAATATAACTGTATGCAACATAACTGTAATCTGGTATTATACTATACTCTTCTGCATGTTCTTTTCGGCGGTTACTGGCGCAAATGTATTTGCCAGTACTGGTAACCCCATAAATAAATCGGAGCATTAATAGTCTTATCAAAACAAATTGCTATGCCATAGAAAATATAACAGTCAGATATTAATAAGGTTGGATTAATCGTCACTTTAACATAGTTATATCTATTGTATTAACGCTATTGTAATCACAGTTTGAGGTCACCAAATTATTGATAAACTCTTTTAACTCCAATTAAAACACCTAATTGATAAACATTCAATTTCCGTTATGAGGTACAATAATAATTACGTTTAACAGTAATTAGGTTCTATATATCCACCCCTTTGTATACCTTCAATTCTAAAATGTCTATTGTTGGATCCATACGATTAATTAAATTTACATGCAAATTTATGATTAGTAAAAAATGCCATGTGGCATTTTGTTCACCCTTTGGTGACAATAATGAAAGGTTGACAAATACTGAAATAAAATAAATATACTATACTTCTACTACTACTACTACTAAATATATATATGTACTTAAATAAATACAGAAAAACAGTTGAAACACTATTATTTGTAATTATGTATTTATTTTGTACAATGTCGTACAGAAAATTAGGACACATGAAAGAATTTATTTTAATGTATATTTTTAGTGTGTCAGCTGAACATTGGTTAAACATCGAGGAAGTTCGGCCAGGAACGCCTCTTAAGGAATATCTGTTAAAGAAGAAAACCGAGGGCTACACCATAGTGGCTGCTGAGCAAACATCAAACAGCATTCATCTTACAGAGTACCAGTTTCCCAAGAAAGTGGTCCTTTTGCTGGGGTGAGTCTTGATGATATGAAATGTCTCATTTAGTATTACTTCATTGGTTGATATCTTTGCTGCTATGTTTATTACATGTGAATCTTATATTTACACTAGAAGTATTTAATTCTAACTGTGTTTTGTTAATTAACCCAGTATTGGCTAGAATTAAAAGAATCTAAGGCTAAGGCAGAGGAAGTATACTCCCACATTCCACCAGTTAGTCCAGTTACGTTTATGTCCCACTATAAAATAGGTGTTGAGCCTATTGCCATTTCTATTGCCTATAATTAATTTTGTTATAACAGTTTTCATTTCAATGTTTTGGTATTGTACTGACACTGGGAGTGTTAATGTGTTGCTGCCTATTGGATTAACTTGGATAGCCTTGTATCCAGGTGTCCACATCTCCATTCAAACACTTCGACTTAAACAAACACATGAGCCACAATAAATGTAATAATTGATTTTATTCATTCAGGCATGAAAAAAATGGCATTCCTCCTAACCTCCTACCACTAATGGACAACTGTGTGGAGATCCCTCAGCAAGGAGTCATCCGTTCGCTCAACGTACATGTCACAGCCTCGATCTTCCTGTGGGAGTATGTAAGACAGAAGAACAGCGTTAAAAATGAACTAAATTGAGCTGAAATATGGACTTCAGTAAATTTTTTATAGTGCCGATCTGTGTTTCCACACATACGAGTAGGTTGACACTAAAAAATTACTGACAAATTGTACACCATTAATTTTTATTAATTTTCTTACGTATATTCCGAACAAATATCTATAGGTATTTATATTGTTGCGCAATCGAACAGATAATAATAGTAAATGTAGTTTTTTAACTATGTATAACTGTATATGGGAGAAACTAAATGTCACTGTATCTCGAATCTCGTAAGGACACGGGTGACATGGTATTAAAATATTATTGTTGCTAGAATTACCATGAAATGGTATTTTCGTAGTCATAGAGATTATATCTAGTTTTTAAATTAATTAAGTTATTGACAGTGCATTTGCAAATATTTAATGGCGAATTAAAATGTCGTCTGTTACCTATTTAATAATATCGAGAGTTATTTTTTAGTAATTTGCGATTATTTAATGTTAAGTGTATGGTGTTCACCCACCCGTTGTCGTTATAATATGTGGTAGGAAAGAAGAATAAGATGTTTATTTATATTAAACTCTCTTTGAGTAAACACTATTATTATATTGTTGTTAGTAACTTATGGGAAGTACCTAACACTTGGAATCTGTTCAAGTCAACTAATGAAAAAATCCAAAGAACAAAAAAATATTAGTAGGTATATATGTCGTTTATTATATTGGTGTGGAGAAGAAATCTGAGAAAATTGGCACGCTCAAAAATTCTCCATAAAGTCCTTTGTCCTCCATAGGCGTGAGAAGCCTATCGAACATGACAATTTTCGATATGAAATGTGATGCTCATATATAACAATGGAAAAGAAAGGCATTTGATAAAGATCGTATAATGAATGTTAATTATTTATTGTATTACACTGCGTCGTAGGTCGAGAGGTCCTAAGTTCGATTTCTGGGTCGAGTGCTAGTGGATTTTAGTAACTTAGATTTTCTAGTGGAAATTTCTAGTAGTGGCGCTGAGTCTGAATTTATGCTCAGTGTATGCCAAGACGCTTCCACCTATTCCTCTGCCTACCTCTTCGGGGATTACAGGCGTGTTGTTATTTTTTTCATTATTTATTAATATTAATTTTCAGCACATTTGTTAATATAACATCGGTATATGACGCTTATGACAGAATGGTTTTTAAGCTGGTCTATTGTGCAGAAACTTTGTCTTGACTGACGTACGCTGATGTCATAGTAAGTTTTTTCGTCTTTGTTATTGTATGTCTATATGTGTTTATTAATCTGTTACTGTGTATCCTAGTTTATGGCAACTTGCGGCTGGTGCATTTTTATTTTTAAATTATTATTTTAATCTAAGGCCATTGTAATATTATCAGTGTATTCTAATTAAACATTGAACACAATTTGTTAAATACTATGTATTTAACAAATTGCGTATCTTTTATATTATTAAATATTAATTAGCCAGTCCAGTGAATCAGTATGGATTGTTTTTGAGGTGAAGTTTTTAAATCTTAATCCATTTAACGGATCAGAACTAGGCTAGTTCGTTCTTTCACTTAGATAGATCGAATTTATATACGTTACCAGTCAAATTTGATTAAAAATCAAATCGTAGTCCCTAGTGAATATAAATGATTTTAGGCAGTGTTTTATTTAGCCAACTTAGTGTATGTGAGTCTAGTATTGAACCTAGGTTTGATCGGTGATGTAGTCACTTACGATAAACTGTTCTTTTTAAGACACTCAGCACACATTTAGCATAGCATTGATAAAATAGCAACAAAGCCTGACTATGCCTCATTGTTTATTAATTTATTAAAGTTAGATATTTTGTGTCGCATTTGGCTTTAATATAAGTATTATACACATAGGTGGTCGAGAAGAAAAAACTGCTAATGACAGGATTGTGAATAATTCGCACCAGTTTTGTTTCATACATTACATTAAGAAAAAATGTTTATATCGGCTACTTTTGACATTGGCTATTGGTTGGTTTATTTAAATTTTAAGGTTAAATTCATATTAACAACATATGCATATTTGTTTTCTCATTTCAAGTTACTTATTAAAATGGTTAGCTATGATTTAGAAAGGAAAAATGAAAAATTGACGTTCAGGCGTTTGAAAATGTGTGTACGATGTGTACTTATTCAGTGTGTTTCGTGTGTAAATGTTTTAAAACTTTATTGTCGACATGTTTAGTATTCCACTTTTAAGCATAGCTTTAGAAATAAGCGATGTGATAAATAATATCTTTACACAACACATGGGTGTTTGAAACCCGTTTTTGGCATTATCTCTATAAATACATTCAAAATGTTTAGCCTGTTTAAATCTAAGATTTGTAATTATAGTGATCTTATGCGGATTATGATGCAGTTTAAGTAAGTGATGGCGAACGAGTCTTCTTAGGCTTTTTTTTTACAATTTTGAGGGTACAATAATTTGTCTTGTTCGGGATCTGATTAAAAACGAAACATTACAATTAACTGTTATTCAATGTAATATATGGGCGTGGTCGGCATGCGTTGGGGTAAAAGGTTGGTTTACTTCGATAGAAATACGCACAATATAGTGAGCATAACCCAACACTGTACCACTGCTGTGACGATGACAAATTTTAAAGCGAGGTTGCAACAGACTTACTGACTTGTCATTATACATACATACATGATTCCATGTCAATTTCATGGATAAGAACGCTCCAGGTAATTAACGGCCAATAGTGATTTAAGGTTATCGGGGTCGAAGGTGGCGCAAAATGTTTCGTATAACTATGCAGGAATGGCGCCCTTTTGCTTTTCGTTTTGGCTAACACACTGTGTGCCTACAGGACAAAGAGTATGACTCAAGGAATATGAAAGTTATTTGGTCCCTACAATCCCAGTCAAATCCATGTTCAGCACTTGTAAGTATAAAATATATTTACATTTTTGACAATTTTCAATATTCTCTGTTGTGCCATAAGTTCGCCATCATTGATATAGGGATGGATGTATATTCCTGTAGGTGTCAACACCGAGGGTATAAGTAGGTAAAGGTATAAGAACCAGCGAAGGCTGATAATGGATTAATGAAAATAATGTGCGGGCAACGTTTCTTGTTGTAACCATTGTTACACTATAATTTATAAGTCGGTTAAATTGTAACATTATACGCACTTTTTTGTTACCTTTATAGCTGTCATGATCTGTATAGTGATTGTACGTGCGGGCTGGCAAGAACGTAGGAGGATGCACGCATGTTAAAAAAACAGGTGTTGGTCACAAACAAATTAGGTAGATGACATTTTTATGATAGTGATTGTACAACTGTGAATACGAAATTCTACTTAAACTGAGTTCTTGGAGTCTTGTAGCGAACGGTTAGCTCAAAATACTTACTAAACAAGCGAAATCGGGGTTGATTCAGAAGCAGCTATGAATAAAACTATAAGACCGACAGCAGATTGTCTGGTTCTCTGGTTGTGTTGAATATCCATGCTTTAGATTCTTAACGCGTCCGTGAATCCATGAAACTATTTTTGATGCTTTTCATTCTATTCAAAAACCTCTTGCATTTATCAAGATTTGACGTCAGATTGCGTTACTCCCTTTACATCCTTGGTACGCCCGCCCGGTTTAATATTAATGTAATGCATTTGTATCCAATAAGTATACAATACATAAGTCATATTAAGATTATCTTTAGTAGTAGTAGTAGTGTAAATCTACTGCTTTACAAATATCCTAATAGGTATTGGTATAATAAGTTAGGGTATGTCTGAATCATTGGTAATTCTGAATAATGATGCATGTTTGGTATTAATTGCTTGAACTCCTATGTAATCTTTATAAAAACAAGAATGATTGGTGTTTTTCTTTTGTGCTTGCCTTAATTGCCTGGTTGCAGTTGGCAATTTCCAGATGGAGGCGTCTTCAAATTACGAAAATTTAATTAATTTTGTAATTTTAAGTTAATCGTAAATTTAAGTAATTTTTAGTAATTGTTAAAAGTATGTAGTTTAAAAAAATCTATAAAAATATTTTACAATCAGGTTTATTCTGAGATAATTTAATTATGTATTATATAATTGTAACACATTCTGAATGAATATGTTCGTTCTTGTTATTATTCAAAACTGACGGCTTGTGCTAAATTTGATTTGCCAAAAAACTTAGTTTATATTGTAGATATAAGCTAAGAAGTTGTGATGATAATATCGTATAATAGTGTGTATAAAAACACAACAATGAGGCCTATCTTATAAAGTGGTGTATGTGAAAATGTTCATTGTTATTTTATCAGCTGTAACTAATTAATATTTAAGTCTTACTTGCATAAGATAAAAGGATTCCTCATAATATATTTTCTGGATTTATTGTATTTTATTCAAGTCAAATGTACCTTGGGTACCAAGCGGCCTGAATTTTCTTCCATGTCACTGCCAGAGTCGTAATATATCGTATTGAATTTGTTACGTTTCATGAATACATTTTAAAATTTCTGTTTAGTTAATGCGTCTCAAATACCCATTTTCAAATTTGTTGACAACGTGCTCGTTACAATGCTTGCACGTGTCACTGCTATGTTTGTTCTTCTTTTTTGAATGTCCAAAATATAAGATAACGTAGTGTAATATTGCGGTACAATGGTGTAACATTGTGCATAATTATTAAAGTTTTTATCTTTTTTTCTTTCAAATAATAATATGTTACTTTAATGGTAAATGCATGCGTACATGCGTGTAAACATCGCTTCAAGAAAATGAAGTGTGATTTGCACAGTATTCCTACTGTTTTGTTTAAGACAGATTTTGGCATTTATTGATTTCCAAATAATTTATTTTTTTTATTAAAATTTACTTGTCTAGTCTTTAAAATTTCGATGTATGTACAATTTTTTAATAAAGAATTGTCAAAAAAATTACTGGTGCTTTATTTCTGAACAAAATAATTTTATCGTCTTCGGTAACATTGTGATCTTGATAGGTTTGACTTCGAATTCCTCCTTATCTATTTCCATGAGCGCGTCCGCCCCCGAATCCTTCGGATGCATTTCCACTGTCCGGGCCTCAATCACGTCGGGTAACTCTTCATTAAAATTCAACCTCCGCCAGCCTTCTGCCACAAACGCGGTGTAACTGTAATTGCCTTTTCCTATCAAAACACCGAGTGACGGAATGTCATCTTTACGCGGGCGTATCCTTAACTCTGACGCCTTGAAACACAGCTCGTTGACAGTCGAACATTCTGGATTCAAGATCTTGGTTTGGTCATTTTCTTGTGAAACTTGAGGGGCAGGCACGAAGAAGGTCCACTTCCTCTTTATTTCTGGTTTCTTTTCTACACAATTGCTGCAACCGGCGCACGGTGGGGTGTATTTTATAGTTCCACTGCAGTTCCAGTTAAGAGAATTCTTGTATCCATTGAAAAAGTAAGATGCATATTCACGCAGGGGTCCATAAATCCAATATTTGTCTTTTCTCGACTTTATATCTCGAAAGGCTCCCCATTCTACTGAATTCATTGCGTATATCGGCCGACTGGGCGCTTCATCTTCTGCTGCTATCGGTTCAATTTTCATTGCATCTTTCCAAACTGTGTTTCCCTTAATGATGGCCATACAAGCCTCAATTAATTGCTTAACTTTCTGTACTCCATTTCCACCTGGAAACAAACTGTTCCCGACACTGTTTGTACGTCCCAGTGGTAAAAATCCTAATGGAAATCTATTTGCGTCGTCATTTCGCCTTAATAATCCTGAAATATAGAATAATTTGAAGAGTAAATATTTTTCATTAATTTTAAAGGGTTTTTGTAATCTTCTTGACCACTTAATTATGAGTTTATTTAAGGGGGGGGGGGGCAGCTTCCCGTCCTTGCCACCCCTTAGTGACACCCTTGAACTGAATATTGCTATTAATGTATTACAAACCAGATGAGTTTGTAACACTATGCCTGTATGCCTTCTGAGAGACTCCTACGGTACAGTCCCACATTTCACCAGTTATGTTTAAGTCAACTGCTACCACTACTACTACGAGCTACTACTGGGAATTTCAAGACAAATCCAACACTGCCTGACCCGGTGATCAAATACAGAACCTTTTGACTGGCACTTGTATTTGCTACCACTCAACTAATAAGGTAGTGAGCAGAGAGAAGTTTAATTATTGTCAAATTGCTTTTACCTGTGATTGTCTCTGATAGAGTCCCATCACCACCAGCCACAATTATTGCTTCAGTGCCTTTCAGACTCTCGATAATTTCTTTAGCATTACCCTCAGAAGTTGTCTGTTTGACATCCACTTGTAAACCAGCCAAATGCAACAGTGGTTCACAATATTTTTCATATTCCTGCTTTGCCTTTCTTTTGTTAGCTACTGGGTTGAGTATAACAGTTACTAATGTGGGGTTTCTTTCCATTGGGATTAAAGAATCTCCATACTTGGCTGCCTCTTTGCATGCTGCTCGCATTATAATGTTGATCCTTTTCAAAACAAAAGAATCTTAAGAGAAAATGTATTGTTCAACCACATTATTCACTATCTATTACACTTATTTGAGTTCATTGATACCTAGCAGTCAGCTTTCAAAGTCATGTTTAAAATTCTTTTATACTTAAAAAATAGATTATAAAAAAAGCTGTAGTATTTATTACGATGAACCTTTTTGTCAAGTAAATCTGTAAAGAAGTGTAAATGGGTGTTAATGTTGATAAAATTAGTACAATTGCATTTTTTAATTATTCTATTTTTTAATCCATTCTTTTGTATTTTTTTTTGTTATTAAAGATTAAAATAACACTCACGTAAATTGACAAGTTTAGTACAAATAATTGAAGTTTAGTACAAATTCAAAATCCTAAAGAAGATATGTAGATAATTGATATTTTCGAATACTAAGTTCGGTCTGCTAAAATCTCCTGTCTCTGTCTGCAGAACAAAACACAAATATTAATAATAATTTACCCATGTCTTAAGTACAAAGAAAACAATATTATAAGAATAGCTTAAAAATATATAATATTGTTATAGAAAGCCCTGTAACATTACAAAACTTAACAACGTAATGTAAATTCAGTCATACAAATCAGTTACCTACATCTAGGCAGTAGCAACAATGTTGCCATATTTCTAAATAACACTATTTACAGAACAACGCCTCTTGCGTAACGTGAACTTAGATATACAAGTTAACTTATCGTACGAGCGATTCAAAAGATCCTTGTTGTCTACTGGTTGTGTATTAAAATAGGAACAATCTTTATTTGCCTTCATCATGCGGGATTAACGTGAAATAAATTCTTCATGCTACAAATATATATGCATGTGTATATGTATATTGTTAGTAAATTACTGTATATTAAACTTTGAATTAAGTGCTTTACATATCAATACATATCAATAGGTTAATTGCTTTATGATTAAAAAATATTATCATTAATCAATTTTATCACGCGATATATCTATTGATAATATGTATAATCAATATAAATATCACAATATGATAATAAATTAGCGCAAGTTATAACGACGATGATAAAATCGATTCAGGTCAATGAATCTCTTCCAGCGATGTGATCAAAAAAATGCCGGCATACGACCGCTATCAAAGGATTGATTGAGTCACATATGTGTGTGTACATGATCGTATATTGTCCCTAACGTTATTAACGCAATTATTGTGTATGTATTGATCAATCATTATAAATGCATGCTCAGCATGTGGATGACGGTAACGGTGAGAGCCTCAGATAGAATGTTGATGATTATTGTCTATGTTGGTAAATAAAACCAAACTCAATTAACGCAGCCAGCCTTACCTACGTTGACCGAAGCGGTCAGATACTGGCTGATGGAGGAGTGTGAAGTATCAGAAATTGTACGTATGAAAAGAGTAATGAAAGTAGAAGAAAACATCAGGTCTATAAGCATAGAGGTATTTAGTAGGTATTATACGACGTTCTGTACCTAAGACCCCAACCATGAGGGATCTGGTGTCACATATAACAAATAATGGTATAATTAACGTATTAATTAATTATTCAAAAATGTTCTAATTCAACACTGACAGTAACTTTTTATATAGGATTTTTAATAATTCATTCGTCTATAGTTGCTGCTCTAAAATTAGATACGTAAAAAAATGAATTATAATTTTACTAACAATGGTTATGCTCATTACCATGCATATCGCTTACTAGTGGCGCTAATAAAAAGCAGTACCGTAATCGCGTCATATTTAATATTTTATCACACATTACAGTAACTGTATCCTGTTGACGCTGGTAGAATTCAAATTGTTTCATGTGGACTAGTGTTTGATTTGATAAAGTTATCTCCTGGAGCAGCGGGTTCCGTGATTATACTCGTAACGCATGATAAAAATACTCTGGAGTTCCTTCTATAATGTTATGGAAACATTAACGAACGGTTTTTGACGTCACCTGATTATGAAAAGCAGCATGGTGGTTTGTTCATTAGTCTCCGGAAACGTTGGCCTTGGGTTCAAATCATGGAGAGCGCATCTTTTTAAAACTATGTGCGTTTTGAGATTAAATATCTATTAGGTTCTGTAACGATAAAGGAAAACATGTTAAGGAAAAATGTGAATTTCAGAGTTCTCTAAGGCGTGTGAAATTTGTTAGATCACGGTTGCTCCGTGTTCAACAGTGAGCTATCGAAGGGTTAATGTTGATGATGATAAAAAAGGGCTGTTACTTTCAATGCCAAAGTTGTATTTTTCTGTTCTATACACGTTGCCCACAATATTCAGAGCTGGCTAGAGTATTTCTGGCACTTTTGATTGGGAATGAAGATATTGTGGTTGTCCTGCCACTGAAATTTTTCACAGTGTAGACTTTCTAACATTTTGAGCTTTCGTATATACAGTTTGTATTGCTGCGTGTTCCAAGCGGATGGCGACATCCGTGATGTACACGGCCAATGTTATTGTCTGCGCGAAATAGAGCGTAGATATTTCAACTGTATTGTTGTTTTGATGAGCTAGTTTTTTTATCAACCTCTACGGAAGTTAATTAGTAAACTGACAGTTCTTGCGATAGATTTTGTGACGTCCCAACATTCTGTACACTGATTTTAAACGAAGGTAGTTGACACAGACGCTTCGAGATAATTTTCAGAGCTAGAGCATATGTTTGATACATCTGATATACGACTTTAATATTTTTTTCAGGTTAAATATAAAAATAGCAATATAATGAAATCATAATTTGCCCGTACAACCTCCGCAAGATCATTTTATGCTAATGACTATTAACAATGTTAAATAAAGTTAAATTATAACTTATAATACATACTCCGGGTGCAAAATTTCAGTAATTTCAATTGCTTGAAAACAATTACAAATACCGTTAGACTGCATCTGGTTAGATTATTCACACTGAATACCTATGATGCATCTTATGACTATAAGGGTAGTGGACAGTAAATAGTAAGCTTTATTCGCTAGTACATGATTTTTTTGGCTGTCCCACGTGAAGGTAAGTGGCCAACGTCACCTACGGATATTTGGGATACTCAAGAAGTGCCCAATGTTTCCGACTGTAAAGGAGAGATTTTTGCTCTCTTTCTTGAAAAGTCTCATGCAATAGCGTTGCAGGAATATTTCAATTTAGAGCCATGCTTTTCTGTTAAGAGGTACCCATAGCAGTCCTCATTTATTTTTAATAGATGAAACATTTGCAAATTCAATTAATGTAAGTAATGAATTTAAATAAGTCCTGAATACGAAGTCGTGTGACGGCAAATTCCGAATCATTTATAATTTAAATTTTATCATGTACACGGGTGTCTAATTTGTTTGTAGTATTTTGTTCTTTGGATGAAGATGGTAAGTTCATACACTTCGTTTGCTATATAGAAAGTGTTTACGATTTGAGAGCTATATTGAGATGTCCATATATCAAGCCGATTTTGATAAAAGTAGTATCCCTCCAAGAAAAGTAGGTACCCCTTAATATTGCTAACAAGAAACAGTGCGTGAAGGTAAATATCCAAACATTCAGGTATAATATATTTGTTCTCATACGCATCCATCTAGCCGCATCAGTCGCAGATCTGACGCTTTACTCTGTTAATTAGTTTACTCGGTCATGGGTCACATAGGGTTTCTCTGCGGCGAGGGTATAAGACGAATAA
>DWDV01001768.1:0-12572 GCA_018245615.1 Mimoniades ocyalus | reverse complement strand
GTAATCGGGAGGTCCTGGGCCAAATCCCGAGTCGAGCACTACTGGATTTTTCTATCTTAGATTGTCTAGTAGGGGCTCGGAGTTTGAATATGTGCCCGGTGCATGGCAATAAGCTCACCACCTATTCCATAGTGGGACGTACTCGTAGACGTAACTGGTGAAACGTGGGAGTGTACTGCACTCCTCTGCCTACCTCTTCGAGGATAACAGGCGTGATGTTATGTTTCATTATTTTTGGAAATTTAAATTTAAAAATATGAAGTGCTATAATAAATTAATATTAGGATCGACAAGTAAGCGATTTTTTCACCAGGGGAACTGCCAGCTGGTATACGTAGCTTTCAAAGAAGCCTGTGAGTATTTCATTGTATTTTTCTAGTTTTAAAGCAATTTGAAGACAAACTTGGTTTAAAAAAGTGAATAAAATTGTAATCTTTGAATGTAACAGTCCTAGAACTAAACGACAAAAATGCGGAACTCTGATTAGGGTGGCAAAGAAACTTGTGCTGAAAAAATGTAAACGATAAAAAGATCAAGGTAATACTATAGAGGTTTCTTTGATTAGAGGTCTGATTGAGTGGCAATTAGAGTAGTGGATCCTGGGACGGAAAGTAGAACTCTTTTTGGAGAAGTTGTAGTGAGCCTTGGTTACAGCATCGTTACCTTCTGCGAATATGTTATGCTCGCAAACAATGACGTCGAATAGGACCGTGTCTTAGCGATAAAGTTTTGTCGCTGTAGTTCAGGAGCCGAATAAGAAATACGATATTCCGTATTTCTTCTGTATCTGTTGTAAGAGTTCATTAAAAAGGCTTCCGGGGTGGCGGATGGGTAAAGTCGAAGCTTTATTCTTTCAGCCTGCGGTTCTGGGAAGGATAACGGTATGTATTACTGAATATCGTTATCGGAGCCCGAGGACATGCAAGGTGGAGTGATGCCTCTGGCATAGAAACTGTAGGAATGTCGCGGTAGGTGGGCCCCGGTACGTTCCGTTAGAGATTCCGGAGTCCTATTGGCACAGAGAAAAGCCGCTGATGGAGTTTTAGTGCGGTACAAATCCCTCAGAATGCTGGCGTATACTTGGGAGGTTATCCAACGACACATAAGAAAGGTACACGTTTTAATATTATGAACTTTATACAAACTTTTATTATACATTAATACCATAGTAGTCGCTTGAATATCTCCATGTAACAGAGCAAAAGACATTTGCGAGGGCCCCTCTTTGAAATTTGAATTTAAGCGGTACATTACTCTGAAAACGACTGGCTATAAAGACTTCAAACGCAGGCTAATCGGAGCTTCCGACCTTTCGACCAAAGAAGGGCCACAAGTACCTGCGTAAACGTTTCCTTACATCATTGAGAAAGCTTATTTTAAAATATTTGAGTATTAAATTAATACTTCTTTTCATCTTCTGATTGACCAATAAGTTTTTTTCCTCCATTATATCTAATTGAAAGATACGCATTTAGCTATATTGCAATTTGAATTACTGAATATTTGTATTTTAGTAGTTATTTTAAAGAAACATTGCCAATAATAAAGTATCATGGTGGCGTAGTGATAATTTTGTTCGGGTCCCCAAAAACAGAGAACAAGCGACGTTTACACAAAACAGTACGAACGTTTTCAGCACTCAATGTTTCATTGTACGAAATGCTATAAAGATCGTCGTAAAAATTTATAAAGCTACTCAATAAAATGTTCTTAGAATTGAAGTTATGTCTACTGGAATATTGAAGTGAATATAAAATACTCTGTGTCATTTAATGTGGAAAGAGAGCCCTGTAAATAAGGTGATGACTTTAAAAAAAAATGGTTAAATGTTTAGGTAGTAGATATATGATCGTGAAATATTATTAATTGACTAATTAGGCTACAATTATTTCGCATTTTAACAATGCATTATTAGGAAGTGATGCCTGTTCTACTTTCAAGGGTTTCGTGAGTATCTATATGTAATTATGATTACATTGTGTACGTACTTGCCAAACATCTGTATTTTCGAGAGAGCCAGGACAGTTTCCAAACTTGGTCCTTTTACGTGAACTGCCGTCGATCGCAGTGACATCGCAGTGGAGTTTCGAAGCAATTAACGATGTTACATTAATTACTATTTTCAAATAAGGCTACTGCTATAAAATTAATAAGATATTTCAATAATTATTTTTTTTGTCCCGTTAACATGTTATTTGTGAAATATCCAATCTGAGATATGTTCGTTCATTGAAAATAAATCTTACTGTTCTTAAAATTTGTTGTCTTTAGTACGATTAATACTTTTACGTACCCAACAAAGTTACTTTCCTCATTCTAGCAGTTACTTATAGGTAAGCTATTACGAGTACTCATCTTAAACCATGTATTATTGATATTTAGAAACGTAACATTAGGCCTGTAGTCCCCGAAGAGATAAGCAGAGGAGTGTGGTACATTCACACAGTTACCAGTTATGTTTACTTAACTCCTGCCATTACTAGATATTTAAATAGAATTTCTACTTAGAAAAATCGAATAGTACTTGAACGGGAATTTGAACCCAGGACTTCACGATCGGTGGGCAGTCTTTAATTGTACATTTTTAATACTATATAAATATACCAAAATCTTTTAACTGTCAATACTGTTTTTTGACTGTAGTCATGTGTAACCAAACAGATACAACACGTGCCTCAAATATTTAAATACGTAAGTGCATACATTTTTGCATGATTATATGCAGAGGAGACTCCGCCGCCAACTAGTCGCAATCGGCGGGAGCTTATGAAGAAGGACCTCATATAGGTATGTCCGCAGCTAGTCGGGCTTTCCAAAAAAAACCTATGTGAGTTTAGTTAGTACATACTCGTATATAATAAGGTATAAATTTGTGTTTATTTCAGGTACTTGCTTCCGGCGTCTCTATAAATTGACCCAGACACTTCAAAGGATTATTCAATCTGACCTGGCCTGTTCTGTGCCAGTGCGACACGCGACACTGGGGTAATTCTAATCGCGTTTTTTTGAGTCACGATGTCTACGCCTCATTGGCATACGTAGAACGTCGTTTTTTTAACATATATAATGTAATATTAAATCCTGTTTTTCTTATTCTCTTTCCTCGCAGATGATTAAAACAAACACAAAAGCTTAAAAAAAGAAATGGGTACAAGCTGTGATTTATACATATATATTTATAAATATGTATATTATTTACTCATATATGCACTATCCTCGTATATTTTAAAACGGGCGCAGTAAGTATAACTTCATAGCTCAACGAGGGAACTTCAACATACCGTATACTATACTGCATCTGCATTTACTTTATGTTAATAAGTTAGTACTTAGACATGTAAGAGTCAGCAGTTTGGAAGGGCAGATAGTAAGCTGCACCTTATCGTAGCGGGTGCGAAGACGAAGCACCGAGTTAAGGGATGGCCGAGGGGCGGCGGGCGGCTCCGCGGACCTGCCAGTGCTGGGCGCTCGGTCCTCGCGAGCGGACGTCGCGTCAACGCCGTCTTCCTATCACACCGTTGCCGATTCGTGTATTAAACACTAATTTAATTAAGTGCCCCGTAAACTGTCTCACGTGAATATTGGAATACACAAGTCGCCAGCAGCAAATGAAAACAACACTGATTTAATGCGACGACCCTGAGTGGTATGCGATAACATTTTAATACAATTATTTAGTTTTTTAAACTTTTGTAGTTTAATTTTTAATTGTTTATTATGATTTGCCACTTATGGTATATTAATTCACGCCATGTCCAATATTATTAAACAGTTAATGGACTTGAATCATTGAATATTTTGACAGTCTTTACATAAACAATAGCAACCGTTGTTCGAGCCCCAATGTTAGATGCAAACTTACTTGATAAGTAGACGAATAAAATAGAACTTGGATGTTAAATATTAAAATAATTTGACCACGAAAATTTGAGTTATAAATTTATAATCTGCTGGGTAAAAAAATTATGACAATATTTCGAAATTTAGAGGAAAATTTCAAACGTTGTGGTCTCCAGCAAGTCATTGTTAATTCAATGCTGAAATTAAATGTGTTAAGCAGTGAAGCTTCATGTTTTTTCATAACAATTAAGAAGATAATTGTTAAGGTACCAATGGTCTACTAGAAAAATCTGATTGATTATAAAAATAAATGATAAATAATCACATGAACTGTCATTCTATACGGGATTATCCTTAGTCGACATAAAATATTAACTGACTTACTGTGACTGCAGTCTTCATTCAAATGAGCTCGTTGACAGAATGAAAAGAAGTTTAATTAATTGCTGTTTTTGGTTCCAGTAACGGACACTAAGGCTTCACCAATAAGTTGTTCCAGTGTATTATGAATGGGAACTTGATAACATGGGATAATAACGAGCCTATCTGTTAAAAGATTTTTAGTCAGCGAAAGACTTTACTGTGGGTCGAAAAATGAGAGCTGGATAGTGACAATCGATTGATATCTACACATGTGTATTTTTGATTTACAGACCAAATAGAGCTATGAATACGGTTAGATCGAGTTATGAACGAGTTCACTAAGCGATCATCTTAAATGAATATTTTCTACACTTGAGCAAATATTAAGGCACGTAGATATCGGGTTTCCCACTCTTTCATGATAACCTTACTATTTATATACATTGTTGAGGACTTAATTATTAACAGTCCGTTCCTAAGCGTACTGTCAAGGACACTTGCAAGTGTCAAAAAGCAGCTGATCTTGTAGGCTAAGATGGAAGTGAAGAATAAGGCTCCTAGACATATTAAATGTTCTTCATTGTCTGACATTATGTTTAATCCAATGTTGATTTCAAATCAAGTATACTGAACGGTAGATTATTTATAGAGAGGAGAAGATAATCAGGCAGTAGGCAAATCAGAATCCTGCTGTTGATGGATCTGCATCTGACCTCGAATAGTAAATTAATTGTGTTCCTTTGAATGAGTACATACATATATATCTTCACGCCAGGTCCCTCACGAGGTAGCCAGAGAGCACTGAGTGCCAAATATCTCTACCCTTACAGACTTACCACTCTTCTACATTCGTCACTCTCTTCATACATGCTCGCCGGTTTCGAAGACTTCTGACTCCCCCATCAGTCAGTATCTGGCCTATTTGATCAAGATAGGTAAGTCTTAGCCTTTACCTGCGTCCATAATCATTGAATATTTGAATGAATGAATAATATAACATAATATTACACCTGTCTTTCTGTACGCAGTACCAAGATATGAAGTATTCCCATTTATCACAGCTTATGTCATACATCTCATGTGGCAGTGGTTGACCCTATTGACATAATGAATAATTCAAAATAATATTAAATAACTAAATGATATATTAATTAGTAATAATATTGCAGAAATTGGGACTGTGACATTAACCCGGTTAGTATACGTTAGTATTCGTGCAGTTAGTATTAATTAGTATTTAATCTATTCGAAACCAAGTGTAGACATGGTGTTACTCCTGTGGACTGAGGTGGTCGCGCCATGTAGACCGGTAGTCATATCCTGCACACTCTAACACAAATCTTTTAAACAACAATTACTACCCACTCACCACCTATTCCATAGTGGGACGTAAACATAACTGGTGAAACGCGAGAATGTACTACACTCCTCTGCCTAATTCTCCACGGATAACAGGCGCGATGTTGCATATGTATAAAAATTACGTTGCTATATTTTAGTGCTTCTAAGATAGTACGATTGTAGGGCACAGGTACGTGCAAACGTATACACAAATACATTTTTATGTATGTACGCAAATAATAGGCACTAATACGTTGGACTGAGATACCAAGATCATTTCCGCATGCACCCTTCGGCATTGATGCACACTGGCTAGTCCTATTCGAAAAGGAAAATGTGGAGTTCTGCTTTCGAAAAAATGGTATAAGTAGTACGTGACTTACGCCAGCAATTAAGGATAAATAGAGGCCCTCTCAGTGTTGGATTGACTGAGAAGGAATATTAGTGAACGAATCAGCGTGAAGTGTGCGCTTGGGAACGATGGAGTGAGACCGCAAAACCGACATTAAATGTTATAATCCCTGTAACCAAATATAAGAATTATTGAAGCATAAATGTATAAACTTCGTAATGGACAATACAATCTACGGACAGTTTTTTACGGGCAATAATTTAATTTTCGGGTACGTAACCTTATTAGGTAAGATTTCCATAAGCGCCAATAACCTAACAACCGCTGGACAACATTCAGCCACAGAGAAATAAAAATAAAATTAAACTTTTTCGATATGTATTATAAAAATATCATAATACTGTCGAATAATAATTATTAGTTTACTCCAATGGTAGTGCTTGACGATGTACTGCTGGGACAAGTTGATGAAATTGTATATATTGCATTGGCTTTCAGCAGGATTGGTAGGTACACAGTTGACATATCGAGATGAGTGAGTGTAGGAAATAGTGTGAATGGAACATTGGGTAAGCCACTGAGTTGCTAACTTTTGAGACAGTGAGCTCAATTGGCAATACAGAACTCCATGCTTGCCGCAAGTGTATTGTAAAGTAGCGGAAGTTGGGTATGTAAAATAAACGTAAAATGGATGAAAGTAGAATAAACGCGTTACTGGTGTAATCAAGAGAAAGGGAATGCTCTGATTCAGACATGTTGAAAGAATCGCTAATAAAAGAAAGACGAAGCAGATATATTATTGAGAATTTTGATGGCGGCAGGTATACCGAGGGTTGTCAAAACTCCCATCTTGATCAAATAAGCCGGATATTGACTGATGGGGGCGTCTGAAGTCTCTGAAATGGGCGTGATGTATGAAGAGAGAGATGAATGTAGAAGAAGCGTGACAGGTCTGTAAGTGCAGCTGTATCTATGAAACAAGGTACAGGGGTTCATCGAGGAGTACTATAAACAAAATAAATATATTATGCTACGACAAGTTGTTCCGTAGATTTGATGTTAGTTCAAGTAAATAATATTCGCCTCAGAATTCCAATTATGATTAACAAATAAAAAAATAACTATTTTGATACTCTTTGTGATGCTGAATATTTGACAATTGTTAACATTAAGATTACAAGTTACAAGGATTATAGTTATCTGTACGAAAGGATTTATAATATAATCTTAAAGGCGTATTAGAGGTTAATTTTAATAGTACGTTGATACAGGATTTTCTCGTTAATTTAAAAAGTATGTACGAGATTTGCTTCTACTGTGAAGTTTTTAATAAAAAGTAGCTGAATAGAACCAATAACGTTAAGATATTGCGAGCCAGCGACAGGATAAACTACATGTCTTATCGAAAACGAGAAGAATAGACACATTCGAGCGTACCGAGCCATCCGACCGTACATACGAAAGCTCCAAATATATATTAAATGGATGTTGCTTTTACCAAAATAACATTAAAATTACACTTTAAAAAACCGGCTTAAATTTTTTACGGTTGGTAATAAAGTTTACCACGTCTTGGCAAACGAAACGCACGACACCGTTATACCGTGGAGTGACGACATACGCAAAATGGTTGACAGTAGTTGAATGCTAAGAGCTTAACATCGAGTTTAGTGGCGATTGGTGAAGCCTATGTCCACCAGTGGACGGATACAGGTCTATAATGATGATGAATAAAGTTGAATGATATATAAATATTAGAAATAGCATTGTAATTGAAGAAACAGTGATGAAATGTTTTGTCTCGGTAACATCACTTCTGCATCCGGTTGTAACGTTAAGCATCAGTGTAATGTAATAATTTTTGATTAATCCAAGCTGAGATTTCGGCCTTATCGGATACTGGATGCTTGTGTAATGGAACCATTATGGGACGTATAAGATAACTGATGAAACATGGGTGCATCATAATTACCTGCCTTCCCCTTCAGGGAAATACAGAAGTCATGTAATGAACGTATAAAACATACATAAAATGCGTTTGAGCTGTGTATTTTATACTGATCAATTTACATTTACTTCTAATATACTTGTTGATTATTTTATACTTGAACGATTACTTACCTTTTACTCTTAACTATATTTCATTGAACTATTATATATGTACGTACTTATTATTGTGACAACAATTCATATCATCAATTTTATTTCCTTGAGTGAAACTTATTTTATATTCCCTATATTTATCATTTTCTTTTCAGTTACATATTTTTCATTTATTAATAATGATTAATACGCAGGTGTATAAAGAATATACCCGCTTATTAATCACAATCGTGATTTATGTTTCGTGCGAGGAGAAATGTTAAGCTCAGTTACGGTCACAATTTGACTTTCAAAGTGAAATACGCTATTGCACCTTGTCATGAAACGAACTTACGTGCGTTTTGAGGTTATTAGGTTATCGTAAGTGATTAGAACTTAATAGAATATTTACGGAGTTTATACAGGTAATTGTATTTAGTAATGTTGGTTTGCGTAATGACGGAATTTGTTTGTTTCAAGGAAAATATTACAAAATTATATTGATAACGTTTCATAAAAATCTGGTTGGATATTAACATAATATGTAACGACCATTTGTGATTAATTACAAAGTAGCAAATTTGTACAGCCGCAATTACGATGATTGCACAAATATTTAAACATTTGAATACCAAAGAGTTGAATGTTGAATGTTGATCCATAGTAGATAAGCTGCTAATATTTGAACAGCGGTTTGTTTAGGACTACCAAATGCCAGCCAGCGTTTGCCGTTTCTAAGCCATTGACAGCGTACGTCACTTATGTATGACCCCATTCATGCTATCGCCAATGGTTAACGACTGAATTTTACATCGACTTTTGCCCGAGCCATTGAACATTCGAGCATGTTTCATACACGGGCGAACTCACGTCTTCCACTTGCAAAGTTCAATATTATTTCGGAGTATATATTAGAGAGCTCACCCGTTGAATATCTTCTATTCATAACTCATAGTCGCCTACGTAGCTGTAAGTTACAGCAATTACAAATCACTTAATAATTTGTGAATAACGGTTAAAATAATATATATAAGGGTACGGGTAATCATGTCTCTGTTATATGGCCTTTGTGACACAGTGTGTCATACAAAGGGAGGTAGTGTGTTAATGATGGAATGTTTGCATACAATTTAAAACAATAGACGCGCGCGTCATTCACACAAGCTGTCATGTCTCTCGCCTGAATCATTGACAGTTAGACAGTGAGACTGAATAGTGGAATCATACCTATCTGGGATTTCTGAGTTTTGTTCCTGGATTAGTCATTAATGACAGTGGAATGAAAAGTCACTCAATATTATACAATGATTGTACAAAGTGTGAGGTTCACTTAATAGTACACTAGTAGTTCTTTACTTTGCAGTCTTTAAAATTAAATAAGATTGTTCAAAGTAATGAGTGGTTGAATACTATTTCATAGATAAGTTCATATAAACGATAGATTTCCAATATTTTGTATGTGGAGGCTAAGCATTTCCATCAGATGTTTGCAAATTTTATTTCGTCTATTCTTCATTTGAAAGTCGTATTATATGCTCGTCTTTTAATAAAACTTTAGGTTGGTATGACTTTCTTTTGAATGTCTCCGATATGCCTCTTCCACCTCTACCATTTAAATTCGAGTTATTAATCCGTTTCGTTATTCCACCGTCATTCATTCTTTCTAAATGACTAAAGCATTTACGTATTCCTTTATTAAGCATAGTTACTGAACCTTCTTTACAACAAATTGTTGTTGTTGTTGTTGTTGTTCTTTACAACAAAAACCTTCTTTACAACATTTTTAACTTTATCAGGTATACTCAAAGCACACGTACTTCGTAATGCTCTCATTTCTACCCCACAGATCCTAATTGGGTTTCATCTTTGTCATACCTAACGTACACTACGGTACATTAGTTACGGAACCAACACTCTTCTATGCACCTCGACACCTCGAGCTGTTCCTTTTGGATATATTGCGTCTACTTATAAACAAGCGGAAGGCTTCTTTCACTTCTATAAATTATTATATCTATGTTGTGATTGTTTCATAACAGAGTCATCATTATCGGTCTATCTCAGTCCACTGCTCGACTTATGTCTCGCAGTTGACTAAGACAAGCGCCATCCAGCTCCCGCCTGCAGCTTATCGCATATCGTCACGCCAGCTTGCCGAAGGGCGTCATAATAACAATATATTGCTGATATATAGAAAGTATCAGATTTCGCTAAACAATTTTTTTTTCTGTAATTAACTATTATTTTCTGTTGATGATTGAGGAATAGTCCTATGTGTTAATAAAAAGTGCTAATAAATATGTAATTAAACGGGGAATAACGCAAGAAAGCTTAGTCACAATATTGCTTGCACTACGAGTACTGATCTACATAATTACCACTGGATTAATTAATCTCGTAGTAATGTTCCAACCGATGACAGTTCCATTCTCAAGTATGTAACTGCATTACAAGCCTATGCGGTGTATGTAATTCGATGATGACCTAAGGTTACTAATGGTTGGCCCGGTAGATAAATGACCAGTGGAAGTAACTCCTGAGTTGGGGGTTCAAATTATACTCAGGGTGTTCAATTAGTAATTCAAGTAGTTACAGTAATTGTGTGGTGACTGGTGTAAAATATCATTAACGTTTTATTGTACCACTTTTGGATACGACTGTTTTCTCAGAACGAGAAATATTAAGGCGTATCTGCTACGCTGCCAATTGCAGGTTGGCAGACTCCACACACCTTAGAGAACATTACATAGTGAACACAACATAAGATGGCATGTTTTTTCACGGTATTTTCCTTCAACGTTACTCCAGTGTCCTTCAGCAAGTGATGTTTATGCTGAAATGTAATTTTTTTATAAAGAGATGTATTCCGCAACTTGATTCCAGGACTGGAGCGGATAATTTTACACTACTAGGTTATCACTGCTTTAGGTGTAATGTGTTTATATAAGTATATGAATATCTGCATGTATATATATGTAGTTTATCAGATGTCTGGTGTCCACAACATAGGCTATGTCTACTCTGAGATCCGATGGTCGCGTGTGTTATCCCAAGACATGTATTGTAATTATTATCACCAAACTTCAGTTGGAATGCGTTGGCTACGCTATGTTTAGTATATTTAGAAACAATAATTATATAAGTTTAGCGAACGTTCCGGAAAGTTGCGGCTGTGTCGTTAATGCTACACTGGATTTCGCATAAAACCACAACAAACATTTCCACCAAGCCTAGCATTACTCGTATCGCCGTTATAATTAGTGCAACTGTAAACTTGCTGACTAAATTTCGTACTTGGATATTACGCAATGTTTTTCAGCCAACTTTGGCTGTTTGATAAAGTATCTGTCAACGGCACTGACTGAAATCTTAGTTTGATACAAGTTTCGCTGTTACCTTAAATTACAGTTATTAAACTATTAAGTACAGCGGGTGAACTGTTATTTAACTAGTATCGGAATTTACTACCTTCTACTGCATACAAATACACATATTACACGTATAAATAATGACACAAACATCCCTCTCCCCCTCCTATTCAAACACGCACGCACACATACACACGCAGTTCCACACACAGACGTCTGGTGATTATTGCTTTTTCATAAGACTTAGTTTACACATTGTCCATTAATGTTTTTTGTACGCATTTTCGTGTAATTTTTAAGTTGTAGTCAATAAGTATTTATAAGAATTGCACTACAGTTGTGTATAGAAGTTTTATTTTCGTTATAATGTGTCGGTTCCAACTTTGTAATGTACTTGTAAAATGTTGTGTATTCGAAGTGCATTTTAAAGAAACAATAAAGAGGTCGAAAGTTTGACTTTGTTAAGTTTTATTTCCTTCTTAGAACAAATTCATATGGGAAATTTTGGGTACCAGGAACTGCTGTTTGTATTATTAACGTACCTGTATTTCATTAGATAGAATGTCTTGGTCATTGATTTGGACAATAAATTTTAAAGCAGTACTGAAGAAGTTTTTATTAGTGCAGAATGTTGTCCAGAGTATTTTTAATGTCTGAAAACTAGTAACAGTTTTTAACAATCATATTTCGATAAACATTAAATTTCGTGTATTATTTTTTTACATATTACTAATTTGTACGATACGAACTGTTCAGATGATAGGGTAAATCGGACTGAAATTTCCCTCCCTCCCCTTTCCATGACATGAAACTATATATTAGTATAAAAATATTTCATGATTGACGAGACTTTAAGTATATTTTTTCAGTTTCGAAGGTCTCCTTTGTAAATAATTTAAATCGAATTTCAATAAAAGTTCCCAGCAAACTAAAGTTTAACAACTTCGTATTACTTTCGCAAAATTTTCTCAGTGTCCCAGATATTTGAATTTTTCTAAAACTATTCGAACTGTTCTTTCTATATAGGTCATGAATTGACCTACATTCATTTCAATTTAATAAAGAAATAAAATCTTTGATAACAATATATAGATTGCCTCGTTGGTCGTGTTGGTTGCAAGTGCGATTGCCAAACGGGAAGTTCTGGGTTCGATTCCCGGTTCGGGCACTACTAAATTTTATAATTTAGATTTTCTAGTAGTGGCTCGGAGTCTAGATATGTGCCC
>DWDV01001767.1:0-12576 GCA_018245615.1 Mimoniades ocyalus | reverse complement strand
GATGTTTGATAGTGAGAAGTAATCAAAAACCGAAGCTCGAATTTACTCTCTACATTAATAACAAGTTCAAAGCCACCCCGATTGGCCAACCGTCCTAATTACACCTTGTTTGAGGCAATATGAGTATTTACTCTTATATTTATGACTACATCCAACTAAGGCCAATCACATCGACCTAATAAGTCCAATTATAAACGTCCGATTACACCGATTTCCAATAATAAGGCGGGAGCCATGCGTGTTAACTTCGTTTAGTCGAGTTTACTAATTACATTTTAGAATTTACTAATTAGTTTCAACTGTAATTACTAATTAACATTAATTGAATTATCACATCACCTTTTAAACCACAATACTATCTTTTTTACGAATATTTTGGCCTGCATTTTTTGTGAACTACATGGACACTATATTATTACTAATTAGATTAAACAACTCTTTTGTCAATATGCCTTCAGTTATTACAACATTTGGCCTAAGATGTGCCATTTTGTGACCACGGCATAAATACTGTAAGATCAGTAACTGATAAACTGCAGATATTTATGAAGGCATATGTTAATATGCATATGCGATCTGTGGTTTTTATTCGGGGCTGAAATCTGTGTCCAACAATAGAAGAACAGAGTCGGTGATTATGATTTCATTACTCATAAATGTATGTAGAAAAAGCACGGCAGGTATGTAAGGACAGAGCTATTTTGCAGTCCACGCTCCCTGCATACCCCGTAAGGGATCTGGCGTGGTGATGGAATAATTATAAATATATGTGATGATGATGAAGCAGATGCTTACAGGAAGTGATGGCCACTTGGACAACTGCCTGCTCGTCTGCTACTCTGTTTAAAACAAATCTAATAAAACTATACGAGTACCTAATAACATGGACGTTTTGTATTATATAGGTATTTCCTTTCCCTTAACTATACTATGTCACAAGTGTTGTCCCTTTTTAATAACGTCATTCATAGGTCTACGCAGTAATTAGTAATAAAAAAAAAGTATATGAAAATTTATGTCACGTATAGTTTCCAAAACACTGACAAATATAAGTTTTGTATGTATCAAAATACAACCGTGAAACAGAAAGAACGAAATGATAATAAAACGTCTATTCAATCCCAAGGGATATCCTGGCCGCGTTCGTGGACTACATGCTCCTTGGACGGCAAACATTACAAAAATATTACGAATCGGCCACGCGATTGTTATTTGTATAAAGGACTCCTCCTAATGTTGACGACTAACAGAAACGAAGTTTTCCCAATTTGCGGGCAAAATATCCAAGTGTAGGGGTATAATATCAAACAATTTTCTACCGATCCGTGGGAATACTTACTTTGATGATCGCACTTACTTTCTTATGGCACGAGGTCCCTATTATCTTATCTGACCTGTTACTGTTATTATCACAATCTTCGCCGAAAATCATATTACGAGAGCTATGAAACCGCAAGTGAGGTGTACAAAATTATTTTTATCTATTATTTATTATTGGAATTGATTTATTGGCGTAACAATGTACGTGTTATTTATGAGTTCCACGCTTTCCACGTTAATAAGTTTAATTGGTTGATATGTTCCGGCAACATGAAAGTTATATTGGATTAATTGGAGTTATTAAAACTTAAAACATATGCCCATAATTTATAATGTTCCGTACAGAAATGTGGAATTATATTGTAGGTATAGACGTTTTGAATTTAAAAGTGTTTCACTCAAATTTGATCAACTGTCACTCGTGAGAACAATTCAAATGTAAGCTTAAGTAAAATCCCGATTATTAAATGTTCGTAGAATTATTGAAAAAAAACCTTAAAAATACACAAAATAAGGAATTTTAAATAACGTAAATGTAACATCAGGCCTATAATCCCCGAAGAGGTAGGTAGAGGAGTGTAATATGTACGTTCCACCAAGGAATGGGTGATTAGCCTATTGCCACATCAGCCAGGCACTAATTCAGACTCCGAGCCACTGCTAGAAATTTAAACTAGAAAATCTAAAAAATATCCAATAGTATCCGAACTGGGGATCGAACCCAAGACCTCTCGATCAGCATATAAATAACTTAAAACAACAACTTTACCATAGTGTATCTTTACATTTTTAGCAATATTGTTGTTATCAAAGTAAAAAAAAAACATAAATAGGTATTAATTTTAATGCGTATATACCTTACGTAAATTTTACAAACGTTACAAACTTTAGACACGTTCTGTATTTATTATGTTGACCTACATTTTTATTTGCCACATACATATCACATTACACACACGTTCATTCAAATGTTCAATCTATTGATCAGAGACAGAAAGTCGTCGGCGAACGGGCGCAGTCCCCGTTTAACTTATTGTTAAACATCAAACGATCAGTTGATGTTAACCGTAGAACTCGCGCCTTACTTACGAAACAAATCAACAGCTTCCATGTGAAATATTTGTAATTTGGGGCAATTTCAGGACGCGGTTTGCAGGGATGAATGTTGCGTGCCCGTTAATGAATTTAAAATTCGGTTAGCGAGTTACGGCGCTCTCGGCTCAAATGCGATGTACTGTGGCAAAGTTAAATTAACCTCACGACTCGAATGTCGACAGGTAACACGGTGACATGAAAATTTTATTATATGTGCTCGCTCCTACTCATATATTAAGAACTGCGGTTTATGGTTCAAATGATGAATGTTAATGTAGATAAACTGTACACCATTGGAGTTCTACCTAACCTCAGTGTTTTTATTTCATAATATAAAAAACGTAACTTCACGCCTGTAATCCCCGAAGAGGTAGGCAGAGGAATGCAGAAGACTCCCACGTTTTACCGGTTATGTTTACGTCCCACTATGGAATAGGTGGTCAGCCTATTGCCACGCATCGACATTTTCATCGACATCATTTCATTTCATCATCGACATCGACAAATTCAAGAGGACAGCATAGACATATGTATAAATTAAGTACTATATTTATCTGTATCATATTTAGTTAAATACAAAACTAAAACTTGTATTTACAGACTTGTAATCACCATATAAGCTAATCGATATTCAGCCATATTAATCAACCGACCATCGTAAGCATGCCGAGCGAAGATAACCAAAAAATACACTATGAAAAGGATAAATAAAGCCGAATCCCTAACCGAATTGTATCTTGAGGAGTCCGTACTGAAAAGAGGGTCGTTTGGACCTTCCCACGATAGCGTTCATCCGTCAACGAGTGCGTGATTGATGAGATATCGTGTCATTTCTCGGTTCAAAACATCGGAGCTATTGGGTTCCATGGTTTGGGTTTTTTCGCTAGGATATTCCCATTTTATTATTGCTATATATACCGTAATAATACATTATGTTATGTTGCATAGAGTGTACAGTAGTAAATTGTGTATCTAAGTCGTAGGCAGATATACAAAGATCTAACATTCCTATTTATCTTTCTATAACGTCTGTTATTTGAGTATGTCACCTATTCTTAAATCATTTAGTTTACACAAAATAAGAAGGCATAGGCCACCCCTGAGGGCTTATGTCCATAAACTCCACGCTGGCTATGTGGTTTGCAGATCGCAGTGCACAGATACTCACACCTACTTTGCTGTCCATACACGTCCCGGGCATTTAATTGTGCCTAGGCATGTTGACATACCGCGATCTGCTAGCACCGGGTTTAGTCGCCTCTTACAACACCCTGTATTCCGGCTTGGGGTCGGGAAATGTATTCTTGCACCTCCCCGACACGAAGAACGTTTATTATGCGTGTTCAATTTAAGGGTTTAACATGATTTCCTATTTTGACACTCTTTATTTTTCTTTACATTAATTTATTCATACCTATTATTTATTTCAACATTAGTAGAGATATATAATAATAATTCTGTATAGGAAGGGCGATATTTAGTTTTAGTTGGAAATTTATCGATCTTCCAAGCAATCGTTAAATAGAATGATCCTACATCTGGAATAGAAAACACATAAAATGGTGTGGAAACTACTTAATTACGGTATGAAAATCTCAAACAAAAGAACTTAAATAAGCGACAATAACGGTTTAAGGCATGTACCACTTTAATTTCAAACCTGTATTTACATCGAAAACGTGGCAACCCTAGCCGCGTTGACTTGACTCGCGCAACCAACGCCCATTGGTCAAAGGTCGTTTACTTCCCCTTTCAGAAGAAACTGAAAAGAATTTCTCATTTACGCTCAACTCAACTTGGCACAAGTCGGGTACCATACTAACTTTCATAAATAAAGTCTTTTCAAAAAGTTTACAATTCCAGACCGCGAATTAAATAGAGGTTTAATTTGTGATTTTTGTGTAAAACATCTAAATCTACATCTTATAACTAATAAGATTTGATATAGGATTTTAACAAAATTATTACGCTCGTTTATCATAATGATCGAAATGATCCAATTGTAATAAAATGCTAATGAGGTCATTATTAATGTGATTCCATTTTTTGTGGACAAAATTAGATTTTTGATTAATTGGTGTAAAATTTGGATCACGAGTAATTTGAACTCGTATAAAATCATGAATAAGTGAAATAACAGAGTTAATTGAAATGTACGTTTTTTCCCTACAGTTACATAAGAAGTTTCGTAACATCACGCCTGTAATCCCCGAAGAGGTAAGCAACGGAATGTGGTTCACTCCGACGTTTCACCAGTTATGTTTGCGTCCCACTATGGAATAGGTGGTGAGTTAATACTTACGAGTAATTGACATCAGTTAAGTGAATGAGTTAATAATCAATAAAACACAAGATTTCTTTTTCATAAATGACAACGGAACAAGTATTGGAAATAAGACAGGACAAAAGTTCCTTTAATAAAGTAGACGAGCACATACGACGATCATAATATGAATGTAGACGAGGCGAAAATTATTTTCCTGGACCATAGCAAGGGGCACTCTTTAATGTATTCCTTAGGCGTGAACATATTGTAATTACAATAAAATGACACTGTAATTTATTTGTAACTGTAAAGTAAACAGTACTGTTAAGAATCATGCGGACATGTGTTCACATCATATTATTAATGTCCACACGATAATCATATCTCATGCACCAAAGTCTATTAGACATATAAGTTCATCACGTTCTCATCATTACCAAGTGACATTAGTCCACTCGAACCTGGCGTTTCTCATAGCTAATATCTCTCAAGGCTAGTGTTTAATCGTTTAATATACTTAATATCTAGTTCACGTGTGTACCAGAAACATGAATTCCAGATTTATAAGTTTCGCGTGTATAATGGAAGTTGATATGCGTCAATCATTTTCGTTGTAAAAGTTGCAGATGGCACCGCGCGATTTAACGCTCGCTTCACACGCGATGGACAACTGGCAAGAAGGCTACTAGAACATTCTTTTTTTGTATTGAGCTGGTTTGAACTGAACATGGAGAAAATATATAGACAGAGTACGAGTATGAACGCGAAAAAGAGAAAGAACATGTATTTGGTGTACGTTGTATATGTGGTGACGCGCGAAGTTCCTGGCGGATACAATAACTTACGACTTTTTGCTCGGCTCGCTTACTTTGTGTATGTATTAGTCCCCTATAGAATAGAAACGCAGAATAATGACTCGAACTCCAGATCTCGAGCTCTATTTAGCTATTTCTGCTCTGTAAGAAAGCAGTTGAAAAATATATTGTATTAATACCGTATCTGGAATATGAAAGTGAGAAAAAAAATTTGCGAAACACATATGAAAGTCGAACAATTCGTGCAAATTGAGAATAATATCCCTTAATTAGGGTTGTCAACACGTTTGGCCTAACAAATTCTGTCATGCATATTGTAGCAGCCACGCAGGGAAACTTGGACGTTTTTTATGGATCTTGCGCTAAACGAGGCGAAATTTCATTACCATTTCAATGTAACGCCTCGAGGTGAAATTGAAAACATAATTATGGTAATTCGTGCCCACAAAGTAACAAGGCCAAAGTTTTATGGGCAATTTCTATGCATCATTTCGCAGCTACATCGTAAGCGTGATAAGGGACTTGTGTTATCATTGCAGAGTAACTAATAGGCAAGGTGGAAGATTTATAGAAAAATACGATAATTTTATGGTTAACACCATGAAATTTATATATGCTTACGGATTATTCCAGTAATGTCTTGTGACTGCGTTAAACACGTCCATCTGGTGTAAAACAAGTAATGTCTGCACGGTGGTAATCAGACAAAAGATTTGTGATTTCATACTTACCTGCAGTGTTAATTTTACACCCTAAGACAAAAAAGTACTCATGCTCAACATAAAATATTTGTCATGAGAGGAAATCAAACCATTGACACTAACATGCGAGTCAATACTTACCTAATGTATTATTCCAGTGACGTAAAAAACCCCATTAGTAAACTTCTGCTTTCAATCCCTCTGCACTTAGGGTCCATGATAAGATTTAGTATAATCTGATAATTAAAATGTAATAACAATAAAACAATTTATATATTTTAAATTAATAGCTTAACAAAATTGAAACCGACGTTCAATCGAATCGAATATGGCGGCTATTTGGTATTAAAATTATCACAATATTTAATAAGAATTTTTATTTATTTTAACTTAACATACTCCTACGCTTCATTACTTACATGCAAGGTTTTGTAACAATTATAAATTTGTAATTTTAAGAGAGCAAATAATTATTTAATCGTTTAACCTGTGACAGTGAAACCCAGGTACCAGCTAAGAAAATACTTTTAACTTTTGACATAAGCAAAAGCATTTACGGAATAAAATTCGTAATAAATATCTAATCATATTTATTGTAAAATGATCATAATAATTATAATTATTAACTTAAATCAATTAGTTCATAATTTACATGGTGGTTAAATGTTTCAAGCGGTAAAACGTACGAGAGCCTGTATATTTCGGTAACCATCTTGGATAGTTATTTACTTCGAATTAGTAAGATTGCTAGTTAGACTGCGAATAATCTATAGATTTACTAGTGACAGTTGACTGAGTGACTACCGCCTTAATTATTATTATTATATTAATCTAATTATCGTTACTATTATTTTATTACGTCTTACTTACTTTACATTATTACGTCTTGGTTACTTTACTTTATTACGTCTTACTTACTTGAGTTTATTACGTCTTACTTACTTTACTTTACGTACGTACGTACGTACGTATTACGTATTACGTACTTAGTTATTATTATTATAATTACATCCAGTTATTATTACGCCTAGTCTTTTACCGCCAAAAGCCTGAAGTCAGGAAAACGATTCACGTGATTTCTCTGAATTGCTTCTCCGAGATATAACGAAACATTTAGCTTTTGAGATTTGGTAAAAATAAAGCTTTTAACATTAGACATAATATTTAATTTGTCTGAAATTTATGACATAGCAATAAAAATATAGTATGTAATAAGTGGCAGTATATTATCGCTATTCGAATAATGCCCTTCCGGCACCAAATTGTGCCCTCCACCCTGTAGTGTGACCGCGGGGACATTTTTTACCCTTACCCTGTCGCATGAATCTTGCAAAATGACTAATGTTGGGACTCGAGGCCCATTCTTTTATAAAATAAATGCGATGACTGCTTTAAATTACAATTTTGTCAAGTTATATGCGAGTACGTATGCATTTATATTTATAGGATTGAGCATAACAAAGAGAGAAGTTTTATTATTAATAGGATGAACGGTATGGAAATTTAATTAATTTGAGTATTGAAATATGATACAAGCTTTATAGGCTCCTGTTTTAAATGGGTAGCAATTGTTGCTTTATCTGTGTTTCGGTCTGAACTGTATATTAAATGTCACCATCTCAGTCCTCAGTAATAGCAACGTCTCCGTAAGTGACATCACATGGGGCAGATAGGCCTGCAGTCTCTCCTAGTCCTGTAATCTGTTCAAGTCCTGCAGGTCTGTCGCCAATTTAATACTAGTTACCAACGAATAAACGCACTATACTACCTAAGACTAACAGTCCTGTTGTTCTAACTTCAAGATTACTTATTATAGATTATTATTATATTAACATACTAAAGCATAGGGTCAATCTGCGGCTCGTGAGCCACATGTGGAAGGATTATTAGTAGATCTCGATAAATGTACCCGAGTTCCTTTTTCATTATTGTGCTATTATATTTTGAAAAAATAATATATTTCAGATGTGTTTCAAAATGCCTTTTAAATTACTGACAACAAATATGAAAGACTAAGTACCTTTTTGCCTACCTTTTAAAAACGTATTTAATTGTAGCTCGCGAAAAATTTCAAATTTTGAAAAATGACTCGGATTATCAAAGAGCTTGGCTACCCCTGTACTATAGGTCACGTCAAAGGATCGCAGCAGCCACTTGAGACTGATGCTTACTAGCTACATTCTTCACATTAATGTTTAAATAAAACTGATCTGTGAGTCGAATGGTTGTCATCTTAATTGATGTGATGGTCGTTTCAATATTGTTTCCTAGCAGTTTCAATCTTACTATGATAAACAAGCATATTTATTCTATGTATAGATACAGAATTAACTCCCCAATAAAACTCTGACTCCAATGATACTCGCATACACACCTTCCTAGAACTATAAAATGATATTGAGACTTGAGACCGATAATAAATGGCACTGCAGTCGCATCTGAAATTAGATTCAGAGAATAACAATAAAGATATCGGAACGACATGCACACGGCCATCTGATAACAAACTTGGCAGGGCCCGTGCTGTGGTAACTAGAGTACCGGCAAACAGAAATGTTTACATTTCTATATACATATTCATGTGGATACTCTGACACCTAAACATGAACAGCCACTAGTGATAGTCATATATATCACAATTGTTTATTCTGGCTGGAAATTGATTAAATAACGTTTTCTTACATTAACATAATACCTGATATCTTTATGAACTCAAACCCCAAACGATCGTAAAGAAGAATATAGTACGTGGACGAATCTTACGACTTATCTTATCCAGCTCAATCGGTAATTAATCACGGCGTCGGGCCCGTATGGAGCGACCGGTGACGAGGGTCGACCTGTTGGCGTTTCATTTTTTAATGCGAAGCCTTATCACAGCTGTGTGTGATGCAAGTTACAGGAGGCAATGTTAAACGAACGTAACGTAATTTTAAACGTAAATGGTGTTTTCAGTTTATTTAATTTTTAAATATTATTACATGCCCATTATTACTGTAATTTTAATTAAACGTAATGCGATGTTAAAAATAATGTCAGTTCAATAACCCTTGCGGAATAAACGTGACAATAATAATTTACAAGTACGTCCTATTTATCATTAACGCGATATAAATCGTATCCAAAAGAATGTATCCAAATGTATACAATGAATAACTAATGGTAGAGGCATTATTGGCCTTAATATAGAACCATATAGGCTCAATTTTACAAATATTTGAGTTCAACGAAGTCATATATAGATGAATTAATACTTTATTAATAATACCTAGGGGAATGTCAAACAAACCGTTGCAAACTTTATTATTCTTCAAATGAATCTCTACAGATCTCTTAATGTGACACTACAGTCAACTCTACTAGACAAATCAACGCATAATAACATTTCTTAACATAGCCATCGACATAAAATATATGACAACGCTGTAAAAATTCTGAAAAACATTAATAATTTTATTGTGATATACATATATGACATATCATATACCCGTAGCTATAAGGCTCCTTCGATCGTATTATTTCGTTATATGAATTATTTTATCGTATTATTCAGTCTTTCTCATTTTTCGCTAACGCCTATCATATAAATATCAAACGAAAGGGTTCACTGTAAGGTTTCCGAAGTATTCACTGGCAATTCAATTGACCTGATTAGAATGTCAATGAGTCTTTCGTAAAGATTCATTTCAGTATACATCTTAAATGTTAAGTATTCAAACGTAGTATAAAATAGATTTATCTTAAATGTATGTTAAGATTCGTTATCTCCCAAAACATGCTTAATTAAATTAGTATATGTATACAAGATATATATTTTAATAAGTTTTATTTTATCTGATATTTAACTAAGTGAAAATCTTAATTCATTATTAGATGGAAACATAATGTTTGATAAGTCCTTCAAACAAATGACAAAGTTATTAAATTTTAGTAGCCAATGTTATTAAATAACTTCATTTTCCTACTCAAGAGAGTTTCTAATCTAATAATATTATATACTACAAGAATATGAGATATTACTTTGATAAAACTAATTTTCCTTCGTTACATGGAATGACTCTCATGAACAGTTTTTATGATAAGGGCGTTGTTAAGGACTGGTTTTCAGAAATGCGGTGTCTAATGAAAAGATGTGACGGATGGTTGGATGAAAAATGAATTACCGTATACTGAGTGTGTTCAACCGAAATACATAAAAATGATTGCTTAATTATAGTTAGTTAATTATAAATATAATAATATATTGTACCACATTAAGCTAGTAATGTTAAAGTGTATATCATTTTGTGGCAGCCAATCATTGCGAAGGAATAGACGAAAAATGGATAAACTCTTATGCAAGAAATAGGCTTATGGAGGAAAATGAAGGGCTAGCTGACGTAATGCGTTTCTTATTTCGAATACTGTAGTGAACATTTCGGTCAGACAAGATGTATGACAGAGAGTAAAAAAAAGCATAGCCGATTTTAATTGCCTTAGAATTAAGTAGTGAAAGGCATGCCGCATGCCCAGCGTGGACATTATGGGTACGACCCCTCATGGGAGGTCTGTGTCCAGCAGTGGATTTCAATATGTTGATGATAATGAAAGGCTTAGTATTAGACGAAACGAATGGTTATAAATGAACAAAGAAAGCAGCAATGATGCTTTAAACGTAATTTTCGAGAATTTCAGCATCAAACATTAACATTATTTCATCGTTGTCTTCTGACATCGTTTTTTCGGAGTTGAGGTTCGGTAATAATTTGGAATGTATGCATGAAATGTAGGTGATAATAATAATATCCAGTGGCAAAACTAAGCAGAGTATCTACGCTATTGCCACCAGACAGCTGATAAATGTACATATGTACGAGTATATATATTTCGACAAACATACCTGCTTATGCATTTTATGTACGCTTGAACTGAGTTCCAAGTTAAGTGAAAAGATATGACACATAGAAGCAAAAAACATATTTCTCCTCGCTTTTTGCTAAATATATTTTTCGTTTCGCTTGAATGGATTCAGGGCCTTAAGAGTTTTTATCGCGAAACCGCGTATGATACCTTGAGACTCGTGTTGGCTCTTATGATTACGTTTTATGTCGCTATCAACATTTTGGAACTGCTTTTACTAGCGTTTCATGGTTTTATATACCATTACATTTATTATATATGACACTAATGACGAGCCCTTGCCTCCCATGATGTGGTTAAATCTAATTGCATCCTGCGAAGCCGGGGTGGGTCGCTAGTATCTTTTTAAAAGGTATTAATTTGATTGATTTTGTTTGAAAGACCACTTTAATACATAGTGAATGGCCGAGATAACCAGTATAATCAGATATTATTTTTTTCAAGGCTATAGGTTGTATATATATGGCATCACTATATATAATAACAACAATATTTACACATATACATAATGTAGGTATATAAGATTTATATCGAACTATCTTCGCTTGGATATCCATTGTTGATTGTAATTCCCATTGATCATATTAGTCTCACAATAGAACTAATGAAGGCTTGTTGGGTGTGATTACATCGGCGGTGTACACTCTTGTGTTGAGAGCTAATTAATGTACTGTGTGTTAAGTAAATTGATCTATAGTTCATTTGTTAATTCACGGAATGAGTTATGTTAGTTCGCGATAGGTATATCGTGTTTTGATTACATTTCGAATGGAGGTCTACATTGTTACATTTAAAATTGGTTTGAATTAGATCTATCATGTTTTCTCAACACTGTTCATTCAAATCAGCCATTTTTTAGATGTTCGTATTTCACCGTGAGTTCCTTTATTATTAGGTACTACAACGAGTGATATTTAATATTAAGCTTTTAAATTATTATATTGCTGCACTTTCAGTTACCTACAGTTCTTTATTGTCTTAATTATGTACTGACGAATGCAACTTGTTAATGAACGAGAACTTTATAAAATATACATAAATACTTGCGCCACGGGAACTGTTTCGTGCTGTATTCTTACAGTAATAATATGCTTTTGTATATTACTCGTTTATTTCACTCATAAATTATTTTATTTATTTTTGTCATGAATATATATCGCGCCCTGTCCAATACGGTGTAGACAGAGAAAATACAATAATTATATTAGGTAAACGTAAAGCGTAAAAACCTAAGATCACGCCTGGAATCCCCGAAGAGGAATACAGAGAAATGTATTACATATAGAACACTTCCACGTTTCACCAGTTACGTTTACGTCCCAATGTGGAATGGATAGGTGGTGAGCATATTGCCATACACTGGGCACATATCCAGACTCCCAGCCACTACCAGACAATCTAAATTAAAAAAAAATAGTAGTGCCCGACCCTGTAATTGAACCCAGAACCTGGCGATCGGCAGTCGCACTTGCAACCAACA
>DWDV01001766.1:0-12581 GCA_018245615.1 Mimoniades ocyalus | reverse complement strand
TGGTATGGGTATATTTTCAAACTGAGCAATTGAGTTGGTACTCAAATACTAAGTCATAGTATTAGATTTCTTACTCGAGACAACGCATTACATGGAATATATAAAATTTCAAACATCCATACGGTTTTTAACCTTAAGTACATAATAGTAAACTCCACAATAGCAAGACAATTTGTTTGTTTTATTTACAATTATAATTCAGAAAAAAAATATATATGTCAATAATGTATCGGAAACGTAGAGGAGTAACTGAAACAATATATACACAAGAGTTAATGATAAGATATATTGACATATTTTTGTATATCCCCGATATCTTGAAAATCAATCGGAGTTTTTCCAACCATTACAAAAAGACTGCTATATAAACATATATACGTAGGTACTTGTGAAATGCAATTATATTAAAAACGAAAACGTACAACTTGAACCAAGTGGCATCACTGGTGTTTTGTTTTCAAAAATACACACCTACATACATGTCCTAATATGTAGATATAATATATTGGACAGTAAACCGTCCCACCGTCGAGCTCAGAAATCTATCGTCTCTGGTTTTATCTTGCGATGTAAAAACTGCCATGTCTGGCATATTAAAAATCATACACCCTCCTACTTAAAAAAACAATTGTAAATTAATTACAACTTAAACAAGATTCCTATTCCGAAATATTAAAACTATGCTGATAATTTATCATACTTACAATGTAACACATTGATTTTAATACGAATACAATAAATAAATTTTTGTGACCAAAAATCATATCTCAAAATTACCGCTAATCTAACACTAAGTTTCCTTTTAGTTACCATCTTGTACAAACGAATGCAAGACTTTTGTATTATTCTCGCTGTACCTATACCTAATTTTAGCGCAAGCCTGGGAAAGAACACAAATATTTCGATACCCGTTAAGCACACACAAAACCTTGTGATATCACTATAAAATCATGTGAAGAGCATATCATGGTTGCTTCGGGGAGATTTTGTGACAGAATATCGTTAACACTTACAGATTTTCTTTATATCGACGTGCATTTCCCGCCACTGTTTTCCCGCGTTTATGTGCGCATAATTATACAAATCAATATAAAAGAAAATCACACTTTTGACGTATTTGTCTCATAAATAATCTAAGTTCACAATCTTTTAATTGCGTTTTATTACAATTTTGCTTACAATATTATTAAAAAATACGCTTACAATACTTTTGTAGAAAACATTAAGAGATTAATTTATTTAGACTAACATTATATGTACATTTAAAAAAAGCAAACAAAAATACAACCTATTTACAAAATAAATGCAAGATTCTTACAACATTAATATATGAAACACACATACACGCGGATTTTTTAAAATTCGACTATAGGTACATATCACATTTGCGAACAGCGGTAAATCCTTCCCTGAATATATCCAATGCCAGCATTTGGCATTAACAATTTAACATTCCATATACTTAACGGAATGGCAGGAAAAAGTATGTATTAAGTAATTTGTGGAATACCGAATTAAAAATTAGCATGACTTGCAACGAATTGCATTGAACAATTGCAACGAAGTTTAGGCAGGTACCTACTGTTATTACGAAATGCATAATATTGTTAATGGATATATTGTTACAATTATAGGTAAACATGTACTTTTCTTAGTCATTTTCTTCTTGTTTTATAAATTGAATTACACAATAGAAACACAATAAAACCTTACCGTGTTATTCGAAACCAATTAAAACATGTTATATGGAAAAAGAAGCAGGCGTCCCGCGTAGTCTTGTGCTAATTCCGACCAAGTGTCAATACAGTACCTACTAATAAAACAAATGTATTTAAATGTAAGGACGAGCGGAATATGTCTCGGCGATTCAGTAGCCAGAAATCTTGCCTCAGCTCAGTACCTCTACGCGGTATAAGCTTATCATAAACGTAGTAAAAATTGTAAAAAAAAAATGTAACAAAGCTACGCAACTTGCAATTCCACAAATTACTTATAAATTAATTAATTTAAACTAAAAGCCATTGCCAACGAATACAAGCATTTTTCATACAAATTCATAATAATAATATAGGTACTTTTTACAATCATAACTCTACGCCACGACTGTCGTCGTGTGACCAGCAGTTCACTTTTACATAAAAACATATTATATGACACTGTTCATCGGACGTAAAAGATGTGAACTACTTGTCACAAAAGTTCAGAGGCCGTCTGTGCAGCTCTTTTATTAAACAATTAGATTACTTGTCTAGAAACAAATCTTGATATTCATTGCACCTTCTAGTAGGTAGATCGTCATAGTACACCGTCTATTATAAAATAATTTAAATTATAACTATTATGAATTAAAAGATAATTTATTTTTAATCTTGGAATTAGTTCAAATTCATATTTCTAATAATATCACTTTATATGTGTATTCTAATAAGCATTTTGTTTATTTTAGTACGATCTGACAAACACCTAATAATATTTAATAAATGAATGACGGAACTTAACAAATTAATAACCAATAACAAAATTGTGTGCAGCCAAATTCATAATAGTAGTATGAGTCCTTTTAGTTACGAACAATTTGCTTATTTATTGACCGCTATATTTATTTTTATGATTACAATAATGTCAGTAATTTCCGTTGCATTTTTACGGTGACGTTTTTATCAGAAAAATATTTAAATTTTTTAAACGTAGCTGGCGATATGTGGCAGTGTACTAACCTCCTCTTACCTACCTCTTCGGGGATGACAGCCGTGATGCTACGTTTATATTTCATTTTTTAAAATTCCTTCGGCTTAATGACAAATCTTTCTCAGTGACCTCTTACTTTTACAACTATTTGAATATGTAGCGTATCGATTAAATATTTTACAAATTTCAACACGAACCATTATCTAATATTTATAGTCTGTATATTGTTTATTATCACTGTTTTTCACTCACATCGATGTACAAACGATGTACGAACGTAAGTCCAACACACAGAAATCAACTTTGCACTTCAGAAATGCCCTTCCCTCCGCACCGCCTCCGCACCGCCTCCCTCCGCCTCCCAATGCCTACCGCATCCATGCTATGCGTCATCACAATGAGATGTCCAGTTAACTTCTGCGAGTTATAAACAAATCACACATCACATGCAGCCGCAGGACTCCACCACCATGTTTGGGAGAGTTTTTTGCGTTACCGTATTGTTAGAGTCCATGTATAGTAGTTGTAGAGAACTAAAGGTGGTGGGGGCGCAGCATGGCTTGAACTCTTGTTTCTCGTTTGTGTCAAAGTATTTCTGTGGACAAAAATTACATTTAAGTTCATTTGTATTGTCAGCCACTGTTTCTTTGTTGAACACATGCCTCTTCCCGTGATAAGCGAACATATGTCCTAGTGTTCCACCTGGCCAAGTGCGGGTTAACAGACTACCCACAGCTAACAAAACAGTATAGAGAATTCAAAAGTATACAAGTTTCCCCACGATATATTTCTTCATTGTGATAGCGAGTAGCGTTTAATTTTAACATTGTTAAATTCAAAATATTATTCAAAATGTACGTTATGTTCATAACAGAATTAGTCGCCAACAGATCTAACTACGCGGTTTTTTAAAATTAAATTAATTTTGAGGTATAATTCGCACGTAAAATGCTCCGTCAAAAAAGCCATTGGCGCCACTCCTTAGTAACGAACTATTCAAATATAAGTTATTTACGTAGCTAAACGTCAAGTAACTGACTTAAACATATTTTGATCTAATGCTAAATGGATTTCTATGTTTAAGACTACTCTAATACTTTGTTTTATTGTTAGCTGTGTTTTCGTGTTTGCATACCACAAACGTTTATTATATCGATGGTACCATGACCACGTTTGTACTATTGTATATCAGAATACGAAAAGGCAGGAAAGTAAGGCTTCATTCTCAATTCAGAATTCTACGGCCGTCGCTCCGCTCACGATAAGACCATACTTTTATGAGTGTGGTTATCACAAAACGTATCAAGTTCTGCAGCTATAGATGGATATTATTTGCTTTGTTTACTCATGACGAGGTGGCCGAGTGGTTAAGGCGTTGGACTGCTAATCCAATGTGCTCTGCACGCGTGGGTTCGAATCCCATCCTCGTCGGAGACATTTATGTTTTATCTATCAGAAATAGAAAAAAACCTATTCCATATTTGAAACATAGCTCCTTTAATTTTAGCTCGATTTTACCCGTTTTGAGTCAGGATATTGCGGTGTTTAAATATTTTAGCTTATGCGGTAGTGACAGAAGTAATAATAACAATTATAACGATACATTTGTATTTATAGAACACATGATAATAATATTTGTATCTACTTTATTGTTTCGACGCCTGTCATAATTCGTAACTCTTACTTCTCATTTATTAAATGTAGAAAGGCACGATAAAGGGTGAATAAATTAATAATGTCCACCAACCCGCACTTGGACAGCATGGCAGATTATGGCCTGAACCGAAAAATAATGGACAGCATGATTTCCATATCATTATGCCACTCAAGCGCGTAATATAAAAACTGCCTAAGGTCCTACAAACTTACCCTAATTATGTTATGGTGATAATTGTTCGCCAGCGCTACGGCAGATATTGGGGCGCAGGAGCCTTTGCAGAAGTAGGCGTGGTATCCCGAGGGCCGAATGATCCAGTCGTCCCAGCCCAGCTCCTTGAAGCTGACGTACAGGGGCTCCCGGCAGCACTCGCTGGTATTGGCGCCGCACTCCAGGGCGCGAGCTCGGCGTCTCTTGCCAGCGTACTTGGTATATAGCACGAGGAACGGACGGCGCTTCTCGTGGAAAGACAGCGGCGCTCGGCGGAGCTGAAGGAAATATTGCTTTTAGACTTGCATTGTAGCCAGAGTAACTCGTAATATTATATACAGTCGGATGTCCTACATTTGTATGGTTCCTTTATTCTGAATTTACAGTTAACTTATTATGTTATCTTTATTTTATTTGTTTGGATACATATTACCTATATGCATCAAAGTTCAAACGTAGCTGAAAGTGCGACTGCTGCAGCACCAGTGCCTCTTTAGGAGTTAACTTTAACCTGCTTTGCTACCAAAGTATTCAAACAGAGGTGGTAGGGCTGCTACCACATACGATACCTGCTTAGTTCTGTCTTTATAAATCATAAAGTGCGCTTATAGTGCACGGCTAATATTAATTAAGTGCTATACACCAACTATCCGGACGAACCTGGCAAGTCCTGCAAGCGACGTGCAAGGTGTGCAGCCTCTCCCTGCCCTCCAGCCACACGCGAACCGCCCAGGCCAGCTCCACGCGCACCCAGCCCTCGCCGATGTCCGTCTCCTTGATGGCGATAGGCTTCGTCTTCTTGAACTGCTGCTGGCTGTCCCAATGAGCCGCTTCCGAGATCACGAACGTTTGGTTGTATTCGTCCAGAGGGTCGCGTTCCTGGAAGAAGTTATATAGTCAGTGTTGGTAATTTCTGTAAGTTTTAATACGTACTTAATGAATGTTCACTTCTTTTGTCTTGAAGGACTTGTTTTTGTGTAGAAAGGCTATTAGTAATCTTTAAAGTTATATTTAGGTCTTTGTTCGAATATGTATATTATATGCATATATATGCATATATGTATATTATATGCATATTATAATATTTAATCTAAAACTAGCTGATTCGCTACGGAACAAAATGTGTTTTATAAAGTTCCTTTAAATTATCGTTAATACCACGAAAGAAGACGATTCCAAAAACGCAATGTCACATAGTGTGTTATTTACAGCGATAAAGTTGTCCGTTGAGACGGACATAACATTTAGTATTTACGTAGTGCTAAGTTACACTGTTTAGCTACGTAGTTAGACAGGCGGGTACATAAAGGCAGGCGGTGTAACATTTTTATTTGGCACCTGCTGGAATTCAACTTAGCTATACAATGACACAAGTGATTTGCTGATTTCTTTTAAAGACACAATTTAATAAATAGGTTTTCCTTCTGCAAAAACCGTCTGTTATAACAGATGTGTGTATTTGTTCGTAGTGCACATAAGTAAATAAAAAATAGCTTTTGCACTTCAAAAACAGTTTGTATATAGAACACCCTCCGACTATAGGTTGAGAGTGGTGGCATCTAGTGTGGGGTACATACCTTATAGAACCAGAGCTCGACCACCGTGACGTCTTCGGGCTCCACATCCGGCGGCAGCTCGAACTGCAGGCACGTGAACGGGTAGCGGCCCGACGTCAGACATTCTCCTGGAACGAAGATACAGCCTGGCTTAGAGACATGACCGTGATAACTCCCCTTAACATAAGACTTCGTACGGTTACGGTGACGAGTGTTAGGCACCGAACTACAACTTTGTAATGAATCACACGAGTATTCTCATCATAAACGTAACATTACGGCTGATTTCCCCGAAGAGGTGAGCAGAAGAGTATCATACTTTTCCACGTTTCACCAGTTACGTTTATGTCCAACAGTGGAATAGGTGGAGAGCCCATTACCGTACCACAAATCCAGAAGTCAAAATACTACTAGGAATGTCAGGTTAGAAAAACCTAATAGTAGCCGATCCGCAAATAAAACCAAGAACCTCTCGCTCAGCTGTCGCGCTTGCAACCACTGAACCGCAGAGGCAGTCAGTAAGCAACATAATAATATCGTTAAAGTTTTGAAGTAGACTTACAATATCAAAATGCGCGTTTTAGTAACATAATCAACCTGAACACTGAGCAGTGGTAGCGTGTCAATTAGAACATTTGGTGATTGTGTGCGTTATTAAAGTATGTAGTTAAAGTGTTGTTGAACTTGCGACGCGATCTTTAAACCGATTTAACATTTAATGAGCCGAGTGTCGATAAGACGTTTAATTTTATTATTTATTATTTTACGCTGTGTTTCTCACATTCTTGAGTGTTTGCGTGCAATTTATCAACAGGAGTCGATCCGCACTGGCGCGCGCCCTCCATTAACGTCCACTTGGCTTTTATTCGTAGCTGTATTCAATCCTCCGTTTGTATTTAACCTTTCGTATTTTAAGAGGAATTCTGCGTCCAACAGCAGAGCGATGAAAGGGCAGATGATAAGAATAATGAAGATAAAATTAAATTGATTTAGTATTTCATGATTGATTAATAGAATAACTGTATAGCGGACGGTGAAGTGTTCTATAACACAGCCACTATAATTAAGCAGAATATAGCAAGTAAAACTGGACGTCAGTGTGTATCGACCTCAAGGATTCCGGTTACTACAGCATCTGTGAGTGTATATTGACGCTTATCTTCGTTTTGCGCCATTTTCCTTATAAAATCGACTTTTACAACTTAAGTCGAGATATGATGAACTCCCTGAGTTTGGTGTTCCAATCAAAATTTTAATATGTATCATGTCATTTATCAGAATACAGCTTTATGAAAACAATCCACTTCATATTTCTTTCATATCAGTAGTAAGGTTGTCAGCAAATACATTCATTTGGACGCCTTTGTAGTGACTTCACAAGACATATCCAAACGACCTTCCATCGAGCTTTAACTTTATCGTTTAAAATTTGAAATAGTCACGTGAAATGCGGTAACATATGAGTTCGAGCAGATTGTATGCCCTCTAACAAATTGTTTTAAACATTTTTATCAACACAATACAGTTTAAAAATTAGATTGAGTGAATAAGGAGCAATATTTAAATGTTATATATATTTAATCATTGCTCAATAATGCTTGATCTCAACGGTACACGGACACGTGAGTCGGTCACGTGCCGGGCACGTGGGGCTCAATTCGGTGCCAATACACGTAGCGGCGCTGGTCGCGGTGACCCACGGCAAATAGAGCAAGGAGCGACCCGAGAGGCCATTCATGATAACTGCGAACGATTACTACGTGATAATGAACGGTACGCGCCGCCGCAATTACGTTTCGCATTTGTTTACTAATATTGCTTAATTGAAACAGGCGTTATTTGGCGGAAATTCATTAATGGAGGTCATCATCATCTTCGCCCTATTCCCGTCCACTGCTGGACCCAGGCCTCTCCAATAGCACGCCACTGAGCTCGATCTTCAGCTCTTCGTGTGGGACTCGTACAGTTCCATTTGATATCGTCACTGCACGTAGCTGGAGGGCGTCTTGCGCTAGACAAGAATTAAGCTATTCATACTTTAGTTATTTTACAACAATCCACTTCCACTATACCATCAACCCCTCTATCATTCCACTGTTGGACACGGGTATCCTCTCAAATTGAGAAGGCTTAAGGCCAACGTTAAAGATTAACGTCTGCCACAAAGCCAGCTCGTCAGATACCAGTTAGTTACATTGGTGACCGCTTAGCCAATGACCACGGGGGTTTCCGTGATCCGGAGCCGCCTTCGGCAGGCTTTATCGTTCGATAACATTATTGAATGTCTTCAAATTGGCTGTAAATTGATAACAGTCGTGTATTTACGGTAGTGCGGCGTCGTCTGATAAACAATCTCAGATAGCTATTAAATGGCGGCAAAGGCCTAATTTAACACATAAATTTTAATGTAAACTTTGTAAAATGTTGCAGGCAAAAGCACAGGCTGTATATTTTTAACATTAAATATTATACTTTCTAGTTCGTAAGACATATATTATTTAACGTCTTTTCCGCCTGAAAGAGAGGGCAAAGTGGTAGGCACGTATTGGGTCGTATTAGTTTATTAATATTACATTCACTTATATTTAATGATTAACCTCTAATTATACCTATGTCAATATTATTTTATAATTAACGGTAATATACATCGTAATAATCAAATAAAAATTTTCATTTCTAATTTGAATTTAATAATAATTGATCTATATTAAATTGACAAGTCATAAATGTGTTAAGCGACGTCATTTTTCGCTAAGTAACACCTGATATTACTGTGCACCAAATAAAAAAATAATTGACCGACCAATTAATTAACAGCGATCAGATTTTCAAAAACAAAATCCACCTTCTTTTAATTGCGTGTCGACGTCGTTCTGCCCAAATCGTACTACACGTGCACATGTAGCTCGTTTACTAGTGTTTTATATCGTACGAATAATAAAGATATCGCTGTGGACATGATGCTTCCCGACACCGCCAAGTATACCTCCTATCCCACTGTGGGGCTGGACACGTTGCTCGTGAGGTAATAATTTAAACACTTCCCTTCTATAAGCCCGCAGATAAGCGATGGTTATAATAAAAATAATGTTACGAATTCTGTTAATTTTCTTAAAACAGCTGATTGTACACGATTAATTCAACATTTTGGATTTTGGATTTGTCACTGACGAAAACAAAGATAAAGGTTCAAATTCGTTGTAGAGTCTATATGAAAGAGATAACTCCACATCTAAATGCTGAAAGTACATATTAGCGTGTACTAACCGCTAGTATCAAAATCGATCTCTATGGAAACATCACTTATAATATAATCATGAAGTCATAACACACGTTCCACATTTAATTATATCTTACTAATTAATAATGACGCGGCTAGCTACTATAACTATTAATATCTTATTAGTATTACATTTGATAGCAATCGAAGTGTCCCTTAATGGTACAATTTATTACGTACGTTGTAAATGATTTTGTACTTCTTATTTCACGTAATGCCCGTAACTTTAACGGACATCAAAATCACGTTAAGCAAAGGACACGCTTTTGACGGCTTTTGTCGTACGTTATAATATATTAACAAAGTTTCTTTATTTACAATGTGTACCTATATCTAAGGACGTATTTTTGAAATACTCAATCCACTTCTCTAGATCTACAGCTGTTCTGCCAGTGCGACAAGCCCTGTTGCGTGCAGTTCATGAACAAACAGAAATGTTGCTGAAGTCATTTGCGAGACCCGCGCCACGCGGCTGGCCGCATCGCCGTCGCGGGCGAGATAATATGACCTTTGTCTAATTATTCGAATAGAAAGAATATAAAATAACTTGATAACTATAATTGAATATGTTACAGTGAGTTTACCGCAGTGTATACACTCGATTTAATGTAACATCCACTGGCTTATGGAACCTGGTTTTAGGTACCAATGCAATGATACCTAGCGCACGCGACACTAGATTTACTATTGATGATGAAAGTTAATTTATTATTAGGGTCATATTCAGTTTCGTCCTACCCTTAGTTAACTTTACCCGAGATGCCGGATTCGTTTCTTTATCAATGAAAACGACAGATGCCTTTACGTTTCAACTCTTTGATAAGAAAACCAATAATTAAAAAAGAGGTCCAAGAGGGCGGGCCACTGCGTAGTTTTTATCCAATGCGTCCTATTTCGATAATTATTATATAAATTATAGTTCCGTTACCGAAATAAACGTTGTTACATATTAACTAAAGAGCTTTGAACGTAACGCTTTATGTAATAATAAAATTAATGTAAAATGATTATTCAGAATTCGATTGGGTATCAAATAAATTACTTGTATGTACAGATAAGTCGATATGTCTTGGGACAGCATCTTGATCCCCCTATTCGTCCGCGCAATATGCCATTGTTACTGGGCTGAACATGTACTAGGGAGTACTGAACTCTCTACTACCCACAGCCGGGCCATACCTCCTACATACCTCTACCATGTCCACTATGTACAATATGGACTAGTGCAGATACGAATTAGTCATCACAACGGATTTTACACATTTTTAACGCATCTTAGTTTTCAGTGAAAGAAGGAATAGACATTTTAAGGTAATTTCCGAAGCGTAGAATAGTTTGGAAATATTTGCGAATAATGGCTACCGTGTTGCTTAATAAGCTTACCTACGTAGCATTTGCTATTTACAACCGTGGCATTGACATGCCCCTTCCATGATATTATTACATATTATTAAATAACATTACAACAATATCAGTACTTACAGTATATTATTAATGCGCCATTTACGAGCGACAACCAAAAAAAAACATTGGTTATTCAACTATAACAGTTCATTCTACTTCTAGAATTATATAATCTCTTTATGGTTTTTGTAATGCTAAACTGTTAAAAGCGTCAACTTTTACCAACAAAATGAATCTTCTCAGGTAACGTTTGAATATATCTACATACATATTTTACATATAAACGTATTCATGTACTAATTATTATCAGCGTATAGGTCACATCGCGCTAATAATACTATCAATTTGTCGATAACGAGATGAATATTTTCGTAGATAATTTTGTAAATAAAACATACGCTATCTGCACATTGTTCCGTCTTCTTAACAATTGCGGAGATTCCATGAGCGTGTAAGGTCACCCCTCTGCGGCGTGTGAATGATCAAATGTGACATTGTTGTTTTATTGAAGTGTCATTGTGATTGTGATAACGCTACTCTTAATAAAATGTACTCAAAATCATTTATGTATTTTTCACGCTCAACATTCTCCCCTTGTTTCTTTTATTAGATTTCAGATTCTATTCATTAATATCATCGAAGTCAAGCCTGCTTTTTAAATGCTATCTGTACACAATGGCAACTAATCATTACATGCGATAAAAGAGTAACAAGGGAAATGTATACATCTTTTTTTTAAACTACTTTGTAGATGTTGAATTATTATTATACACACCCCAAAAGAACAGATTTGGAATTTTTATGTGTTAATCTAGTTTGTTAATTTCATTACAAATTTGATGAAGGATTATCATATTACTAAAGTAAAGATCCAACATATACATATTTTAGGGTAGGAAAATCTCTTATGACCTTGAGAAAGGTAAGAAGCGGCAATAAATAGTCTCAAATACTTTGACTTTCCACCTGAAATCACTATAACTTGCATGTAAGTAGCGTTAATCTTCTATTTAAATATTCATTTAACAACTGAATAAATCATATAAATAAAAATTAAATAACCAACAATAAAATAAAACAACACATAAACTACGTAAAATAGACAACACAATGACGAAACGATGCAAAAATAGACATGAATTGAAAGGCTTAATCAATTTTATCAACCATTATCGGGATTGAATATCTAAGTCCATACCAGAACCGGTATTGTTGAGACATACGAATATATTGTAATCCAAAAAATCGGATTTATCAATATTAGGAACTGAAGCTAAGCTCTGCAATATATCCGATTTCCTGATATCATATTTAACGTTTTGTTATCTGATCTGTTTCAGACGTAGTGATAATGCACGGGGAATACTGAAAAAGTTTTATTTAATCATAAAAACATATAGTGTGAAACTAGCGGCCGTAAAGAGCTTCATCAATATAAACGCACAACGCGACACAAATGCGCATTGTTATTATGTGAGGATGTGAAAGTAATTACCCGACGTGATAAACGTATCGGCTGTATATTGTCCACGTTTTCAAACGATACCGCTGAATGATTGTATTGAGATTTAGTACGGAGAGGTATGTATAACTTAGGACATACCCTATTTAGAACACTTTTTGAGTTAACCCCTATTAAAAAAAGGGATAAAAAAATTATATTATGACGTTTTTCATGTAGAAGGTTTTTATGAAAACCTGATTGGCGATGCGTGTGTGTGTGTGTGTGTGTGTGTGTGTGTGTGTGTGTGTGTGTGTGTGTGTGTGTGTGTGTGTGTGTGTGTGT
>DWDV01001765.1:0-12581 GCA_018245615.1 Mimoniades ocyalus | reverse complement strand
ATAGGCTCACCACCGATTCCATAATGTGACGTAAACGTAACCGGTGAAACGTGGGTGGGAGTGTTCTACATTCCTCTGCCTACCTCTTCGGGGATGAAAGGCGTGATGTTACGCACACCTATAAAATAATAGTAATAGAGCTATCTATGGGTGCCCATGTACTACTGTTGGAATAAAAATATATATTATTTTATAGTTTTTCGAGCAATCTATTTACAAAAGCATTTATCAAACGTATTAATGAGTAATTTGAATAATTTAAATAACAAATGGTTAGATGAGTAATTTATAAAAAAAATAAGGTTACTTATTACATTAATATATGACTACGCCACGTCCCGTACAGGATAGACAGAGACCAGGTAATGCCAGTGGCCTGTTCCTGTAGTTATCTGTATCCTTATTACCACGTGATCTTTTTCTACATTTATCACTCTTCAGCTCCTCAAGCCGCCTCGGACACTTCTGGCTTCCCAGCCAGTTAGAATGATTGCTAGAGCCAGAAGCCAGAATAATTGTATTGTATTGTATCTGACTTATTTGATTATCATTAGCAATCTCCATTAGAGGGATTTTGGTGCACAAACTCCAAACAGGGCATGCCAGTTGGGAATTGCAGAGCGCAGCTTCACCCAACGCCCATACTGCTAACAATCACATCCATGGCAGTATACGTGCAATGCAATGCAGTGCATGGCAATATATGTATACGTGTGAATAAACAACTGTTATTTGCATATCTGGACAAACCAATTAAAGTTATTTGAGGTGTGTGTAAGGACAATGTCGCGTATCGCAAACACTCGGCCCAAGTGCCTCTATTGCTATAAGCCACTACACGTTAAAACTCACATGTGTGTCTGTTCGTTGCGTCAGTCCTCGGCTCTCGTCGCGATAAAACACTCCATTATGAAGCTGTTAGATGTCGAGTGGTACGAACTGCGTTAGCTGTAATGGGTGCTGCACACTGTCCGCGATGCGATTTATTAGCATCTCCTTTAATCGTTACGGTCGTTCGTTCGTTTTTTTTCATCGTTATTACGGACCCTGCACACTTTTTGTGTCTATTTTAGTTGAATTTTTGTCGGTGTTCCCTCATCAACGTCAATCCTTTTATCGTCCCACTGCTGGGCACGTGTCTCCACTTGGAGTGAGAAGAGTCAACGTCATAGACTACCACTCTGGTCTGTTGAAGAACTGTTGAAGAGCTGGTAGATATTGGTCTTATTTTATTTAGTCTACGATGCTTCTCTTACGCAAATATTTGGCTTTTTTTATACATTTAAAAGCTTCACGATTATAATTTAACAATTCAGGTTAATAACTTGTAGTTGAAATTTCAGACTCCCATATCGAAGGTCTTCAGTTCAAACCGTGGTAGGCATATATTCCTTTACAAAATACAAAATTTACATTTTATTGTACAACCTAAAAACAAGGTAGGTTATACAACATATCACTTACTTGTAACGGCGGAGGTGACCACCATGGGGAAACCTGCACACGTTAGAGTTCTTCATAATGTTCTCCAAAGCGTGTGAAGTCTGCCAACTCATACCTGGTTAATGTGATAAATGATAGTATTACGACGCTTTGAAGACTGGAACAATAAATATACATATAATTGAGAAAATTCATTATCTCTAAATCATAGACATTCTTAAATACGTTCTATAGATGATCAACTTATTTATCTCTGACCGTTGTAAGGTAAGTATTCCGGTTTTGATCTCGGAGGCTGGTTACTTTCCTTACACAAGGGTTTAAGGAATATTTGCAGAGAAAAATTTTGAATCAAAATTTGAAAATCAAAATTAAAAAAAAAATAAACTTTTCATAACCGCCTGCACGTATCCATATAGCAACATCGCGTATGTATGCATATGTTTAACTGTCCGTGTAACTTTCTTGTCAGAGTCTACTTAAATCCATGACCACCGTACTTCAAGGGTAAATTCTAAACTACTAAGCTATCACTGTTGCGAGTAAGGTGGTACTAAACTGTATAATAGCATCAAATGTAATTCCTAACTCCTACCAATAGATGGCGTTAGATAACTTAAATAAATTTTAACTAAACGTAAAACACGTTTTACTTCAGTTTATATGAATACCTTATAATAAACTATTTTATATGATAATTTAATAATCATTTAGTATTTTAACAAAACTATTCATTTCTTTATTTACTTGAGCGTCTGTTTAAAAATGAATAAATAGAAATAGTCACTAATAAAATATTACCGAGTTACTCGTAAGTTGCCACGGCAGCCGAATAATAAATAAATGATAAATAAGATAAATCGGCAACTATATACATAAATATAATTAATCTATATCCATAAATATAATGAAAATGGAATTCTTACGTAACATGTAACATACTCGTAGGTAACAACACGGCTGTAACCCCTAAAGAGGTAGGCTGACGAGTATAGTAAGTACACTTCCCACACATTTAAACTATAAACTGTTAAATTCCTCATGTCAATACTAAATATAGATTTCTTTAAGCGGTGAATAAACTTTTCGATTTGCGCTTCCTAGGACGAGGGTTTCAAATTCAAATACGTTGTGAGTGTTTCTGAAATTGAACGGGCAGCATATCGTCAGTTCACGCTCACGCGAAAGTTCTCCAAAGTGTTATGCACCTTCGATACGGATAAAACCCATAATCCCCAATAAGCACGCGCAGTGACAATCGGAAGTACAAAACACATTAAAAGTGTACATCCTGGATACATAAATTTCAAGTTTCCTAAAGTACTTTTGAAAAAAAATTTTTTTTTTATCTTTGAGTACGTCTGCCACCACTTGGGCACCGTGATAATCGTCTGCCCTTTCTTTTTTAAATAGCTATTATAATACCTATATTTTGACATATCCAAACGGCAGTTTTCCTAAAATACTTTTTTAGTTCATGAAATTATCACACCTCTCGCACCTGGGTGTAGCTAGGGGCACCGTGACTGCGCTTAGCTAGTCCCCACATCATGATTGGTAGGCAAAACAGAGTCACTGAGGAAATTTTAGGCTTTCCTAAAATATGTGTGATCTGCGGTTCACTGGCTCTTCAGCTTATTCACGTTCACTACACCGTTTGTACTACGTGTAAATGCGATCAAAAATTATAAGAAATATATTTTTCATTATGTTTACGTTTTCGTAGTGTCATCTTTATTTCTAATTTCGAATATAATTGCTTATCATCAATATCGTGACGAACCGTATAATTTTCCACTCTCGTAGAAGAGTCTCCCGTGAAGAATGTGAAGAAATAAAGCCTATGGCCATAAAGCCATAAAGCCATAACTGGCCAATTATGCTTGGCCGACTTTACGAGTCTTTCGGCATATCAGGGAGAACTGTAATTCTTGTAGGTGGCCTGTAGTATACCTTCTCCCTTCATCGTTATAGCGTATAATACATATATGTATAAACCTATAGAGTAGGCCTACGTCCAGCACTGGATTAAGACAAGCTGATGATGCCTAATTAATCCTAAAGACTCACATCACTTTTTTAAGTTACAAATGTAAACCAGTATTCAAACGCAAGGTCGCCCGAATAGAATGCTGATATTTGAACATCTCGGCCGCCACACATCATTGCTGTTACATTGTTATATTATAAAGAATATAAAAGTGTAGTCCTAAATCATTCTTTTCCTATCTACTGCTAATGGTATCGTTTTTATATTGCCTCGAAAATTTTTATTTATTTATTTTATTTTACTTTTTATTATATTTCTTGATGAACGATAAAGACACTGAAACTTATTAAGAACAATAGGTACGTAGGTATATCTCAATAATCCGTGTGTGATAGAATTTCCCTGTGTTCTATTATACAATATAATGCATTAATAAGTGACGTACAATCATCAATGTGCGATTAATGCTGACATTACGCAACATCAGGGCCGTGGAGACGTATCGAATATACGAGTACAACGCGGAAACAAGATGGACGAAATCGAAAATTATTATGACGCTACATCGTGAGTACTGACAATTTACACGCTAATTACTTAGGTATCTGTGAAAATTTTACCAATTTCGCGCCAAATGTAATTATCTTACTTTTTTTATATATTTTCACAGGTGCAATTTTACTTACATTCTATGGCTTCTTTTTCCTAACATTTGTTGGATCTAAATAAATTTTTTTCCGTACACATATTATACGATAAGCGATAATAAAATATAAAGTTTATATGGGCATTAACAATATTTTAAATTTTAAATTAATGTTTTCAATGATCTATTGTCGTTATTATGTACTGTAATGATTTATATACTTATATTATTAGGTGTTAAATTGTTTTAAACTATGAATGCAATTGATTTGGAACAAATGTGTTGTATCTTTCTAACAAAAAAAGTTGCAATAAATATATCCCGATTTGTACAACCTGGAATTATTTAAGATGTGAATAGGCACTTCCTCTGCAACCGTGCTACATTCTGCTCGTGCTGCATTTCGTTTTCCAGTAGTTGGGGTAGCAGTCAAACGACAGATGAATAAAACATTTTTGTAACTTGAAATTTCTAGTAGCAGCACGATGTCTGGATTTGTGTCCGGTGTATGGCGACAGGCTCCAGCACCCATTCCATGATGGAACGTTCAACATTTAATCATGGGATCCTCTGTCTACCTTTGCCGGGAAATGCAGATGTGATTTTATACACACTCGCAATAAATTTGTCATCACATTGCAGTAACAGATAGTTTCATGGGTGCACTAAATAATTAAAGTCCGCAGTGTGATTTCGGCATTAGATCATCACTGTACTAGGTAGGTGCCAGAAATGGCGGGAAAATAAACTGTCCGTGTTAGTTCGCGCGCGGCGCTCGCGAATCGTACACGTGTTTCTCATACCATATAAATCCACGTTTGTAAACATTGAAACGGTGATTATAAAAACGCAACAAAAACCAATGAATTGATACGTAAGAACGATTCAGTGTTTTTGTGAAGTTAGTTCAAATAATTAAGTGTTTTAAGACTATTCTAATTTCAGTGAGAATTGTGTAGGTCTTTTTTTTAGATCACGTTACGATTTGTATTGATGCACAGACGTTAATCGGTTTGTGAATCAATTAAAAACGTCGACACTTTTATCAGTACATTTTTGTAAGACTTTTGACTTGTATTTATAGCACAGATTTCTATTAATGAGTAAAATATTTTCATATATGTACGGATATACATACATGATATATTATTAGCTTTATGAGTGAGCACGTTAAATCTTATTCGTTGTAATTGGACTTTGGATAAATAATATAGTTTCAATTTTTTTTATACTAAACGAGCTGGTAACAGTCAGAAGTGGGCACCCATAGACATCTGCGACCAATTTCGATCATCTCTAGAACTATTTGTGGTTGTGTTAACCTGCTCAATTTAATATTAATTGTTATTATGCCTATATGTTAGCATTAATTGGTGAGAAGGCTAAAGTATTAGGTTTGTTGGTACATATTAGTTAGAATAGTTAGTTAGTATATTGTATAATAGTTATTGGAAGGGATGTTATGAACCTCCGTTATCGTAACTGAAACTATCGTATATGCGAAATAAAATTCTATCCGCAACCGTAACCGACTCCGATATAAAAGTTTCAAATGATTTCGAATAAGGGCGGAGGGCGACCTACATGACTTGGAGCACGAAATGACTACCTAAAAATAAAGCCCAATCGATATGTATATTACTATATTACTTTCAGAAATTCTTTTAAATGTAATATCCGTAACTGAATCAATCCGAAACTAAGTTATAATCCCAAATAGTTTGATATCCGATATAATATTGTTCATATAGCCGTATCTACGTCCAGATTTGAAATTTCATATCCATAATATCCCTGGTTATCAGTCCGTCGCTTACGAAGATTGTCAGACGCGTCGGTATGCTTGAGAATTAAGAAGCTCGACAATCAGAGTGCGTGGAGAGACTTAGATTTTTCTAATTTATATTTTCTAACAGTGGTTCGGAGTCTGCAATTGTGCTCGTTGCATGGCAATAGGCTTACCGCCTATTCCACAGTGGGACGTAAACGTAACTGTTGAAACGTGGGAGTGTTCTGCATTCCTCTACTTACCTATTCGGGGATTACGGGCGTGAAGTTACGTTACGTTTGTGTTATACGGTTCTTGGCACAGCACTTACCTAAATAAAACCATGAAATTGAACTAATATCATTTCTTCTATATCTCTTATGTGAAAACAGGTTGACCCAATTTTGATGAGATCTTTTTCTATTTGATAACACACTTTTCAGAGAGTCTTTTAGATCAGAATCGAAAAATGTGAGACAGTCAGAATGACTGACAAACATACTTTAACAAATTTTACATGTTAAAGTTTTACATGTTAAGTTTTAACAGTAATGACGTTAAGATCAAAGACGATAGCATATGATGATTGTCATTATACCGTCACGACACGACCCTCACGGGGCAGGTAGAGAGCACTGAGTGACTAATATATCTATCCTTACAGACCTGCCGCGCTTCTTGTACATTCATCGCTCTCTTCATACACGCACACGGTTCTTATACAGCTATTATTAAAGTAGAGTTGCAGATATTGTAAGGGTCTGCGATCGAAAAAACTTGACATCACTGAAGAGGAAAACCCATGATCGTTGACATAAAAAACTCCTCGCTGAAGGTCGGCTGCTCGGTACATTGAGTGCGAAAATTTCGATATGTGCATACGTACATACGTATGTAAACTTTAAAAGTTGAAAACATTATACACATACATTATGTATGTAAGTGAACATTTCGTATACATTATTTTATTGACAACGAAATCAAATACAAGAAGAGGACGCAATTTTACGTATAGTAAAATAGAAAAGAATAAAATTGCATCCTATCGTGAGTAATACGTTGTAAATTATTAAATTTGAATGATACCATAAGTTCGATTCTTGAACATCTTCCGATCTACGCTTGGCGCTTCAGTTTCTCAGTTTACAATAACGTGTGCCAACAGCTATTGTTGATTAGTTAATAAATGTAACATCACGCGTGTAATCCGCTAACTGGTAGGCAGACGAGTGTAAAACACTCCCACGTGTCACCAGTTACGTTTACATCATGGAATAGGTGGTGAACCTATTGCCCTACACTAGGTGAACTAACATGTGGTCCACAGCCCTTCTATCCATTATTCGCATCGCGTGATAACATAAGATTAATGTCAATAACAGATACGACATTGTAAGTAACTTTCGATTTATATTTTCATATTTTGCGCTGTACTTTGTCATATTGTTATTATACTGATTGATATTTTAACATGTTTACATATAGGGAGCACCTGTTGGCATGCGTTACGACGTGTAATATACATGTAATAATAATATGTTTGTTTGTACGTGTGCATGGAAGCAAGCTTGTTGCGATACTTTGTATTGCAATACTATTAATATCATACTAAACAAATTAATGTTTTAATATTATGAATGTGATAACTCAATCGGTGTGTGTATCACAGACCGTTTGTATTTTTACTTGTGCTTACTACACAAATATTTGTCGTAGACGGAAATCGAACCCGCTACCAACGCCACCAAAGGACCTACGGGCCAGCATTAATAAATAACGTACTCAGTTACTACATATACGCATATTGAAAAAAAGGTGTAGGGTCAGACATAATTAACCATAACGAATGCTTAAGATACATTGAATTAAGGTTAACAGTTGACCTTATGCCCTAAAGCGAAGCGGTGAAGGTGAGCGCCAGTAGTTACATCCAAAATGTCAACTCCATTAATACCAAGATGGATATTAGTAGTGATCACTGTGTGGACGTGGTGGTGGTACATCGTTTTGGCTGCTGTAACATTTTGCGTTCTAGAACGTTCTATTCCCTCTGTTTCATTCATATGCGTTTGGCACTTGATGCTCTCTGGCTATCCCTTAAAGGGCCTGGAATGATAATATAATGATAATTAATATTGTGTAATCTTTTGTCCTGTATCATATTTCTTTTATAGGACACATTTGATTTTTGAACGATTTTCGCAGTATTATGTGGAAATGTACTTATCTGTAAACCTTATAACCAAACAAAACAAAGTGTTAGTAGTGCTCGGCCCACAAATATTTATCATGTCCGGGTATCGAACCCGTAACGCATAGTGCAGCTGTCAAGCTCACTAACTACCGGACCGACGCGACGGGCGGGTCATTATAAGGCAGTATTTCTTTTAACGCTATCATCCTTAAAGCCATTAAACTGACACAACTCATGTTGATGTTTATTTTGATGGTGCAATACGTACCAATAGCTATTCAAATATTGTAGAACGTCTCAAATCTATGTACATGGTAACTCCTGCCTAACCCTCAAAAACCGGTTTAGTAGTTATCGCGCGGAAGTAAGACATCGACTTACGCAAATATTTATGTACTGGGGAATTGACTTACTACTGGCTTACCTTCTTCGTGAATATTTTATTTTATAGTTATACTGTGTTCAGTGTTGTTCTTCCCCTAGTTCGTCCTCTTCTAGCCAAGTGTTGGTAATTATTACCAGTATAAAAAAGGTGTTTCAGATCAGCTTCAAAAGCATTGCCTAATATAGGAAAGGATTAAAACTATTAACATATTTTTTGTTTATTTATTTATTTCTCTCACAATTTGTATTGAATCTAAGGCATAGCGTGAGACGATAACATCATTTTATCTTTCTAGAAGGAAAGTTACGATCTTCAAAATTTATTACTTATTCAATGGTGTTTTTGTAGCTCTAAATTGATTTTAATGTTATTATCGGCGTCGAAGGAGGGAGTAGGCGATGGTTGACTAGATTTCAAGATTACACGCTGAGAACAGAATTAATTTATTTAGGTCTCATATTTAAAGGTTAATAGGATTTTGATTGAACACGTGCTTCAGATATTTGTTTATTATAAAGTCCTCGCAGTCTTTGAAACTCCATGATCACCATCATCACCACCACCGTCTGCCTCATAACCTTCACCATCATCATCAATAATTACATAGTTCCGCTGTTGGACTCCGGTCTACTATCAGAATAAAAGGGGTTAAGGGCTACAATTTTCTATGCTGATCAAGTCCCTATCAGCATGTTTCTCGTGCCGTAGAAAATAACGGAGGTCATGACGGAGTATTCCAAGGCGCGCAATTTTCCTTACGATTTCCTTCGCTGTTGTAGTTAGCCATATTTTAATTTTATAAACGTATATTAATTGGTAGAGTAAGATTCCCTGAGTGAGTTTTATTGTTCTATGAATCACTGGGGTGTAATGAAGATATCTAGTGCTCGGTATTCTACAAGAAACACTATTGCCTCGGATGTTTTTGTATTTAACGAAAAGGCATGCTACCATAACTTGATTGTTTTCAAAAGTGTTCTTTTTCGATTAACGCGTAAGATCATTTTCTTACGCCGATGTGTTTCTCCTGTAATAGTTTTTTCTCATGAAATATACCTACATATATGACCAATGCTTCGTACTTTAACTCGACCATCCCAGTACTTGGTATAGCCCAAGCCGCGCCCAAAATCGACTAATGATAAATATATAAGATGACTTTAATGTAGTGAAGTTATTTGAATATTAATTTGATTTTTTGAAATAAAGTTAGGAATAAAATACAAGAGTGGTCGCGAAACTACATTAATTGAAGATTTATTTGAAGACGAAATAGCTTTAGAGATATTATATAGGTCCACATGCATATTATCCATTAGACTACGATGGAATAGCCTATTCAACACTATCAAGCTCAAATTGACATTCCCGCGGCGTAGTAATTGTGTTATAAGAGCTAATCTCAACGCGCATACCTATTAGGCGCTCAATTACAGGGAAGTAAGGGAACAATTGTGTACAGATCAGTTTACATAATTATTTGCGAACTTCACCAATTAGCGTCGTACATTAATACAGTATAACTATTTAATTGTTCTACTGTTGCAAATGGTCGTTCATAATGAGAATGTCTTAATGACACGTCGCTGCCTCGTTGGTAGTGTTGGTTGCAAGCGCGGCTGCCGACCGAGAGGTCTTGCGTTCAAATCCCTGGTTGGGCACTATTGAATTTTTCTCACTTACAATTAAATTTTGTAGCAGTCTTACCACGTGGGAGAGTACTACACTCCTCTGCCTACCTCTTCGGGGATTAGAAGCGTGATGTTGCGTTAATGACATATTCCGCTAGATTGTCACTTATAGAGCAATTTTCCTGTTGAACACCATGTTATGTTCTTGGCCTGTCTTATTGTTTACTCAGCTCAATCAGGAACTGGTTTCCTTTACGCAAATAGAACTCGTACAGGAAAAGACAACATATTTAAGGATAACTACACCTATGGTAAATAGCTTCGTGCGTAGTTTGATGCTTTTTAAACAAGATTGCCCGCGTATTTCTGTGAAGGGGTAGGCAGACGCGAGCGTCCCACGTTTCACCAGTTGCTATACGCACTATGTGATAGGCCGATTGCTATAATACACCACGAGCAAATTTGGACTCCGAAAAGCTACGGGGAATTTTAGGTTAGAAAAACTTAATAACAGCGCCCGAGCCGCCGATTGAATACAGGATTGTAGCAGTAATCGCGCTTGCAACCGCTAGACCCACAACGAAGTGGTCGTGTAGACCACCGACTACTTGTTACTTGTTGTTAGCGCTCCGGTACGATTTTTTCTGTCAAAATATATCCCGAATCTTAAATCAATTAGGAAGTTATCACAACAGAGAAAGTCATTAAAATCGGATGCGGTAGGTGGCTAGTTGGCTTAAATAGGAGGTTTCGCAGTGTCAGAGAGTGTGGCGAAAATGTGTCGTACTTTGTGTTTTCTCTTTAACATCTAAGGGCGCATTTACACTGAAACGATTTACTGTACAGGGTTTAACCGCATCCGATTTTGCCGTACGGTGTGAATACAGCCATACGTTTGCATACGGCACTGGGAACCGCATACGAAATCTATTTCGGTGAACCGTAACAGTGTAAATGCAGCCTAACATTTAAAACTAGCGTTCCTTACGTCACTAAGTGGCGATACATAAAGCTGATCACGTTCTTCACTTGTTTGGGGTGTGCTGATGTGTTTTACGTGATACGATGGACATTTGCCATCAGTGCAGTTCAAAACATTGGGATATTTTATACATAGAGTAGGCAAGCCAATCGGACAATCGCCTCGTCCCTAGAGTGAGAAGGAGAACGAATTTGGTACTCGTTTCTCTCTTTCAATTATCGTATCCGCCGGCAACCTCGCGCTTCAATTACTGAAGAAACCAATCAGCTACCATTACTCGTAGACCACATGCGTTTTCTTTCTGTTTCTGTCAACGTCACATTTTCACTTACATACGAGCTTATGGCTCGCCTACTCTGTCTATAAAATATCTATGGCTACGGTGGACATTTGCCACAAAGACAATTCCAAAACGCCTTCAGCGTTTCCCCAAATGACAGTTCGGTTTGGTGACATTTGATTTAATGTTTAATATTCGTGACATTTGACTAAGCGTTTATATTTCATTTATCCATATGGCTATTTTCGTCCTCGTGGGTATGTCACTGCGTTATCCTTTATTAATCATAAACGTTTATGATAAATATACGTCTACATGGTCGGATATGAATTATACGTCCCTATGTATAAAGATGCTTTCAAGATTTTTTAAATGTAAAAACGTAAGATCACGCTTCTAATCCCCGAAGAGGTAGGTAGAAGTAGTGTACACTTCCACGTTTCAACAGTTACGTTTAAATCCTATCACGGAATAGATGGTTAGCCTATTGTCATACTCCGGGCACATGTTCAAACTCCGAGCCACTATAAAATATATAAATTTCGATTAAGAAAAATCCACCAGCACCCGAACCGGGATTCGAATCCAGGAGTTCTCGATCGACAGTCGCGCTTGCGACTACTCGACCGACCGGGCGGGCAACGAGGCATTTTTATACGTACCAACTAACGTTCATTTCCTCAACGCTAAGGGAAATATGCTCATAATTGCTTGTGACATGTGTGTCGTGGTACATTATACTGCGTCAAACACATTAAGGTAAACGTTACATTAAGAGCAACAAACAACGTGACATTGTCATAATTTTTACATAATTTACTTCATTTTAAACATGTGAAGAGAACGATGAATGTAAAAGAACCACGTTATGTTTGAACGAATAGAGATATACCTCACTCGGGGCTTCCTGCTTACCCCGTAACGAAACGTGCGTGATAATATAGTACAAGCAATTATTAGTTAACACGAGAACAGCGTTACCGTAGTAGTGCCCTTTATTATCTATTATAGAGCGTAAAAGGAATATACAAAGACCGTGAAAGGTTTAAAGGGTTGTTAATTGACTCCTGTAGTGTGAACAAAATAACATAACACCACGCCTGTAATCTCCAAAGAGGTAGGCAGAGGAGTGCTCCCACTCCCACGTTTCACCAGTTACGTTTACGTCCCATCATGGAATAGGTGGTGTAGAAGTTATTAAAACGCTAGTTGTATTTTGATAATATACAATTTTATTGAAAGGCTAGTTGTACACGCGTCGC
>DWDV01001764.1:0-12582 GCA_018245615.1 Mimoniades ocyalus | reverse complement strand
CTGTTGGATTACTAAATAAATAAATAAATAAATAAATACACACCGAAGATGCCTATTATACTTTTAGTGTATGTATATTCTTATGACTTTCTATTACAAGGTAGATTTAATGTACAAATCCAATATTGCTCAGATCCCAAACAAGTGTGCCCGGGAATTAATGTGAACACAATAATCCTAAATAAACATTGTAGTCTGCGAGGCGAATCCTCGTTTGAAGGGTAGACAAAAAAATATTTGCCTTAGCCGAGTTCAGGTATAAATTGATGTCTTCTCTAAGGTTTATTTGAAGGAATCGAAAGGATTATTTCTTTTCTTTTATTACAATACGTTATCCAACTTCTAGTTTCAAATAGAAAACATAGAAAAACATGTATGACTTACGGGTAATGTTCAACTTCATACGTACGTGAAAAGCTACGGTGACATACATACAATTTATATACGTTCTATTATAAAATATTTTTCAGAAATCTCTTATAAGAATAATTTAATAACCAGAAAAACAATAAACGATCTACTACATTCTAATTCATTTACGAATGGATGGCAAATATTTAATCACATTCAAATTGCCAGTTAAATGTAAGATTATGTGGAGATACTTAGTTTGAACTGTCGAAGGACTAGAGTTGGGCTATCACACTGGATTAAGAGTTCTACACTACACTACACCTTCTAATTGCCTTGGAAACTTTGTTTGGCGCAGATAGATATGGAAGACTAACAAGTACGGGAGGTTACAAAGGGATAATGCACAAACTGCCTCTTTAACGTGTTGGTCGCACGCGCTACTGCCGATTGAGAGGTCCTGGATTCGACTCCCAGGTCGGACATTATTGGATTTTTCTAAAGTAGATTTTCTAGTCGCGGCTCGGAGTCTGGATTTGTACCCGGTGTATGGCAATAGACTCACCACCTATCCCATAGCGAGATGTATAGGTAACTGGTGTACTGTCGGAGTGTACTGCACTCCTCTGCCTATCCCTTCAGGGATTACAGACGTGATGTTACGGCATTATTATGTTACGTCACGAACCGTTTAAATTGATCTCTTACATATCCCTGTATTTGCATTCATACAACAAAAATTCTAAAATTTATTGTTAACAAAATTAATGAATATTAAAGTCCTTTTCTTTTCACCGTTGGTCTTAACCCTTTTAAGTTAACAAGTTTTTAGTCATTTATCAGTAAAACGTTTCTCTTACATCAATAAATAAAACGTAACATCATGCCAATAATCCCCGAAGAGGTAAGCAGACGAATATAGTAGTACACTCCCACGTTTCACCAATTACGTTTACGTTCCATTATGGAATAGATGGTGAGACATTGCCATACACCGGGCACAAATCCAGACTTCGAGGCATTACTAAAAATTCGAATTTACAAAATTCCAATAGTACTTGACCGGGGATTTGAATCCAAGCTCACGCGATCAGCAGTCCCGCTTGCAAACACACAACCGACGACGCAGTCCACGTCCATCAATAAATTGTATAGTTCTATTTGTTATGGAATAAAGGTAAATTTGATACTCATGAATAGAATGTAAATTTTTTCACGCTACGTTACCTAACTTTCACGAGTCCCATAAATTAAGTTTGCTGATATCCTAGATGAGTCGTCAAACGCTTAAACCATGGAAACATAAAAATCTTACCATACTCATCTTGCAATCCTAGCTTCGGCATCGAACTTTGCCGGTAATTCCTTTGTCGATGTTTCTTCGCATTCAACGTCGATAACCCAGATATTGAATTTTCTGTAACAAAAGAACAATAGGCTCATATTTCTGCCATGGGCGAGATAATTATATCCGATGCAAGGTATTTAAGGGAAGGAAAAGATAAGTATTATGTAGAGTTTTTTCTTCTATGTCTTCAATTGAAGATTATTTCTTACAAGTTGTTTTCGTAGGAAATATTTCGCAATTAAATAAATCATGATTCTTATAAGCTCGAACATCAAACAAAGATTCAAGTCCGAGAATAATTTTTAGCTTATGTTAAATGGTGTAATTACAATCAAGGTAAACGTCCTTGCGTTCCAAAAGTTGAATGGGCCTCATGGCTTTAATAATTCATTGTTACATTTTTTCAAAAACAAAGACAGTAATGTATAATAAATAAAAGCGTATAATGATGAATGTCGGGGAATTGAAGTTTCATTTAAGATAGTCTGTTTATATTTAGTTAGTCTACATCGATCATAAATGTTCATACATCGTTAATTACAAGATTAGTAACACGTAGACGACATTCGGATTATTATCGCTTCTCAAATTGCTAATACCTGTATATCTCAACGTATAAACCTACATATGTATGCGTTGTACAGAACTAAAGTCTTTTGACTCAAACGAGCCAAGTTTGATGGTAATATGTTACCGAATGTTCACAGAGCAAGTTACAAGATAAAGATTATTATATTTATAGCGTAAATGAATTGTGGATGGATTTAAAAGTTTTAATTCAGATTAACATTAGAACTATTTTCCGCCTGATTTCTAGTTCAGTATAATTATTATTAAACGTAAGTTTACATTTCAATTTTTACATTCTTCATTGGCTACTTAGGAAGCTTACTACATTTATCGTGTGCTGTTTCATAATGACCTTTCTACCCCTGCTTAGGAGGTAATATAGGAGTACTTGTATGTTTCAGTGTTGATAGTCCAGTTACTAATACTATTCCTAACTCGTCATTTATGCAGCACCGTTTGTTTAGGTATAAATCGGTTCTAAGGATACACGGTGAAATATTACAAGGTGTTCCAACTCATACCTTAGACAAAATATATTATATTTAATATCTTTCGCTGCTAAGGAATTAATGACTCTAAGCAAGGAATAAATTTTGCCGAGAGCAGTGAGATTTTTAGTTCAAAATGAGAGTTCAACTACCTCACTAACTTAAATATTAATATCGAATTAATATCGCTCTTCTCTTATGACTTAAAACCTAATAAAAGTTATGCTTCTCGTTCACTCGAAACTGTTCTCTCTCTATAATCATCTACAGAATGTAATCTATTGACATATTCAAGACTTATGTAGAATTTGACTAAATGATTAATATAATATGTATGGCACTAGTGAACAATATGCTGGTAACCTAGTTATTGGGGCGATCACATCCAACTCTGGGTTCAAAGAAAATAGGTATATTATTTCAACAGTAGAACAATCCATGCTATACTCAAGTCTGAAAATGTTTTACGTGTTAGATTTATTGAATTGTAAATAATGTAATGAAACATAAAGTATGAAACAGGTTTTTTTATTTACGAGTGTGTGGAGTTTCTTATTTGTAGTAAATATCGAGGAAAATAAACAGTTGATTCCGTAAATCGCAGGGCGGGTGACATACTTAAGTTAATTCAAACATTTTGAAGTGTCTCAACTTCGATCTTTATTAACAGAATTGTTAACAAGACCTGTACAAATATTTGATGAAAACAGGCACACGGGCATTTGATTTATATAAATAATTAATTATTATAATAATTAACATACATGCATTGTCATTAAATATATTAATAAATTAAAGTTACGTTTTAATAAAAGTTACGTTGAAGTTACGTTTTAATAAATTAAAGATACGTTTATTATCTTTAATCGTCTTTATTATATATTTAGAGGAAAAACCTAGATATATTTATGTGTTTTAATTATAACCCACCTCTAGTAAACCTTCCACCATGAGCTAACACATGTCTTGGGGCGATATGAAGCCTAGTAAAGCCTGCTTCACAATTCTCCAGGTAGCACATCACTTCTTCAGCGGTGTAGCTGCTCCCCTCTATCACGTGGTCATCGAAAGCCAGCAGTTGGTCCCCTGGATGGAGAGCCCCACATCTGTAATAGAAGATTTCTTTTTGTATCTTCATTTGACAATGAAAGAATCTTTTTTGCGTGTTCTTTTGGTGATGCACTACCAAGGCCTAAAAAAGACTTTTTTTTCCAATTCCTATTGTAGCAGTCCTAAAATTTATGACTAATTTTGAATGGTGTGGTAAGATATACGAGTACCGTTACAAACGAATTGTTCGACATAAATAAAAAGAAAAACTTTTTCAAATTCAGTTCTTTGAAATTGAATACTGATATAGACAGAAGGATCAAAAGCATAGTGCACAGATTGGAACAAGAAATTTCATATTTTACCTTTTTCCCATTTGTATACAAAAGAACAAAACCTATGTCGTAGAAGATAAATAGCATAGCAGGTAACAAGGGCATAGGAAATAATAATGGCATAGCAAATAAATGTCAGAACCAAATCTACTTGTACCCCCAATGTGTATTTATATAAATTACTTATATTTTTTATTTATTACTTTTCCCATTTGCTCGGAACATGTTTTCGGAAATGGATTTCTTATATCACTGGAAGGTAATATTTGATACGAATGTCCGTATCGATGTCTTTGTTCCGTATTATTACAACAAAAAGGAGCCGTCTTGATTACAATAATAACCTACATTTCGTGTGTCCTTTTATATTACGTACTGTACCCTCGACCCTGTGCTTTCCACACAAACCACATGTCGTGTCTCTCTATGTAGTAAATACATATGATCAAGCATCTTTATCATAAGGGTAGGAATATTCTGATGATTTCCACCGGCTATAATTCTTATATGATATGTTTCATGCATGGGTATACTAGAGCTAAAATGCATAATGCTAAAATGTATGCCTGATATATTTGCGTTTTCTGTGTTATAGGTATGTAATGTTTGGTATGCGAATGAGAATATGGATAATTATCAAGACCAGTTCCAATAGTTTTTAATGGATATAAAATATTATTGTAAAACTCCATGCTCACAGTTTACGTGAATTATTGATAACTCAGCATCGCTGAAGTGAGTAAAAAAATATTTTTTTATTTTTTTTCCTGGAAATATTTGCGAAACTTATTTTATTGTTACTTATAGATAGAGCAGTATCCGAATAACTCAATAAAAGAGAAAAAAATGTGTGTACTTTTATACGATTTGAGTTAATTGCACTTTAAAAAAAAATCGGATTTAGATATTGTGTAATGACTTGCGTTTTTAATGTATTCTTGTGCAGTATCTTTATAAGAATTGCTTACACTTATTCGGATTCAGTCTCAAATAAATTTAATGTAGTCTCTATAAGACAATGCCCGCAATTTGTCTTAATTAGCACATTATTTAAATTATTAGCATATTATTTAACAAATATAGGTACCCCTCTTTTTTATAAAGTGTACCTCGCAATGATGCAGAATGGCCATCGAATGGTATATAATATAATGATATATACTTGAATATACATACAATAGGCATATTACAGGGTTAAGATGAAAGGTAATATGTCAATTAATATAAATTCAGGAAACTTGCAACTAATAAATATTGCCCGTAACATGATTTTAGCGTGTACTCAATTCGTAACCAGTGAGAAAATCTCGACACGGAGCAAAAGCGAGATAAAGTACATAGTAATCCCCTCAAAATTGTTTAAATCCATCCAGGTAGATTCGAAGAAAAACGTTGAAGATTAACACTACCTTTTTTGATTTGTATTCTTACCTGTCACTAATACTGGCCGGTAGGATACTATCAATGAATATAGCATTACAATTTCCAACTCTTTGGTACGTGTCGGATCCAGAACTGTACACGTCATCGTATCTCTGGCTGCTGAGGAACAATCCCAAATCTTCGTTACAAGGTCTCTCGATTTCTATAAGTAAAGGTCCGGTCGCCAACTTTACGGACTCCATTATGGACACATCATATTCAACAGTAAGACTCGTCACTTGCGGACAATTTTGAAGGATTTGATGGACTTCAGACAACGTTTTGTTGGTTAAGGATATCTGTGAACAGAAATGTTATAAACATTCGAAGTTCTTGAGGTATTTGTAAACTAGATCAATTTAAAAATTCGCTGCTATGAAGATTAAAATCTATAAATTTTCTGATGACAGATATGTTTTTAAAAAAACGCAATATACATTTGTTTCATTGAACACCACTATATTAAATACGGTATTATTATCGTCATCTGTAATTGGTGTCAATTAGTGACATTCAGAAACAATCATTTTTCCTAGAAATATACGGCATTGAGAGATTAAACGATATTTCATTATTGTCGTCTGTCACCGATATCTTACATGAACACACACAGAACATATTTATTACATATCATAACAATTTCTTTCTGGAAATATTTGATCAGTTGATATTATATTACGAATGTACAAATTTTTTCTGATCCTAAAGATTACGTATACTCGCAAGAGTACTAAAGAAAATGTCTATACGAAGCAACTTGTATATACATATACTTACATGGTCAACCTTCAGCAGTCTGTCCCCTGGCTTAATCCTGGACGTGTTGTATGCAGCACCTCCAGGACGAACGTGAGTGACCACTAATGGCTGGGCATCCAGAGAACGACTATTAAGAACGAGGTCAGCACTTGGTGAAGAGTTTTCTGGGAGGCCGCCGCGAATGGTCACGCCCAGAGAGCCGTTAATCTTCTCCATGGGGACTTCGGCGAGTTTCGTGGTAATGTACAGCGAGTTTTGGGAAGCTGGAAAAAGGGGGCGGATTAATTTCGAAAATTTATTCCACTTGTAAAATTAAGTTTCAGAAATAATAAAACTAGTAAAAGGTAGAGGTCTGTATGATAAGTAAGATCTAGTTTAAAGAGTGAACACTATATGGGATAATCACGCAGAAGATTCCGTTTTCAACAATCGTATGGATTTCTAAATAACAAAATTACACTTTTCTTATAGTGCTGTGTGTTCAAGCATATGTATACATTGATTTTTTTGAGTGTATATGGCAATATTCACTGATACAATCCGATTGTTGAACAATGAGTTTCACACGTTACTGCAGCATTGTTTTTATTATCAACAGAAAATCTTTTTTCTTGAGTTGCGAAAAATAAAATCATGGTACCTATCCACTTAATAATGAATAGCCAACTTGAATGTAACGTATTAAAATATAATGGTAAATAATTTAGTAAAATAAAATAACCTTAATATAACAATGGCTTGTTAACATTTTTTTAATTAATATTGTTATCATTAAATAATTTCATTAGTTATTTGATACCTGTTTTTGTACTAAAAGCTATCTAGTTTTGTATTAATTGAAAAATTATACATTCTAACAAAGTAGCATTACTTTTAATTGATTTCATGAAGTCTACGTCTAACGCATGTCAATTACAAAGGAATGTAGTGAAAAATTTATTCAAATTTAATTCAAACATAGAAGTACATAAGTACTTTCATATTTGACTAGAAAACCCCAATCTTCTATCTCATAAAGACAAATTCAATTGGTATGGATCCCATGTCCTTGCCCTTCAGTCTGTGTTCTTATTCGGAAGAAATTAAATGTAACGAAACTTTACGCCTTAATTCCGATGTGAAAAGTACTTTCTAATCGAATGTATTCATTTACGTTGAGTAAACACTTTCTACCACTATAAATGATTTCTTTTGATGGTAAAATGCAGCAATGAAGAAAACGTAAAGGTCAAAAGTATTCACGAGTATTATATATGTAGTTCTACGGAAAAAAGTATTTAATGATGAATAGTGATTTTTGTTTTAGATTTGAACATTAACGTATTTTATGAGATTATCTTTCGACCGATGGTAAGTGCACATATACGAACTTCTTGGTTACAATACAGTACCATACATATTTTTTGTAGCTTATTGTGTAAGCCATAATAGCAGAAACAATATTATCAATATCTGATATCAGAAATTGAGTATAAATGATACGTATTTATGGTAAAAAAAAATGTATGGTAACCCAAACGTAGAGGAAATATTCATGCTCAATTCACAAATAATTGTCCGAGGTTTGCATCGAACTCACAACCCCTGCACTTTGCCTACAGATTCGCCGACCACTGAACCTAAAAGTCCAACTTAAAACAGAAAAATTGGTAAATTATTCTGAAAATATATGTTCAACTAAGTACAAACATAAAGGCTTTGTGTTGTAATTCATGAACTTTTCGGCCTACTGTTGACTTGTATTCGCGTGGTTTGCAATGACAACTTTTAATGGGACGTCGGTCCACGTTAACGCGCGTCCACATTATACTTTTAAATGATAAATTACAAAGTCGTATGTTATTATTCTCCATTTTCAAAGCGTCACGTGGCATTTTTCGCAACATTTTTTCTTTAGGAAAGTAATATCTTGATAGATGTAAAAATAACATCTTAATACATTTAGTCGAATAAGTTTATAATAGTTTTAACTGTAAGAAATATAAAAATAGTTCTAACTCAAAGGCTGAAAAACTATTTGTTTAAAAAATGTAGATGTGAAGCTGTTTTTAAACTGTTTGACTGGCCCGTTGGTGCAGTGGTTAGTGAACCTGACTGTTGCGTCGGGGGTCGTGGGTTAGGTTCCCACCCAGAATAAATATTTGTGTGATGAGCACAAGTATTTGTTCTGTGTCTGGGTGTAAAAACTTAAACTATTTAAATATATATTCATATGTATATATGTAGTTTATCAGCCGTCTGATTACCATGTCACAAGCTGTCGACGCTTACTTTGGGATCAGATGGCTACGTGTGGAAAAATGTCCCAAGATATTATTATTATGATCTTACCATAATTAGGCATATAGTACTCCACTTCAAGAGACGCTCTCTCCTCCACATTGTCAAGCAGCCGTAGAACCTCATCGTTGGTCAGCCTGGCCGTTGATATGCCGTTGACGCTGCATATCCTATCGCCAGGTGCCAGCCGATCGGCTTCGTGGGCTACCGAGTCTTTGGTGAAGCCGATTATGGACGGTACCACCCCTGGTTCGGAGCGACCTGTGGACAAAATGAGATTTAAGTAAACAGTTTAAACTTGAATTTTTTTCGATGTCACGTTATTGTTACAAAAACTGTAGATTCATTTTTTCTAGTAAGGATAATTTGAAGACAGGAGTAAATACGCACTTTATAGGCTAGCATTGGGCGTCTTAGACTGCACCATATTGTAACGATCTCAACCTTACTCTAGCCTATAGTAATATGAAAGTATTTACATTATATATAGAACTAATTAAATTTAAAATATATTTTTATATTCAACTGACACAAAGATTATTTTTGTGAGGAAACAAAGCAGTGAATGAGCAGGTAGTAACAACAGGGCGCTGCTCTATCGGTGACTGAAATCGAAGACGACTGGAGGAATAAGCCTCAATGTTTTTTAGTGTAACTTGTTAATACGATCATTAAAGTAAAACTGATGACAGGACTAAAGAAGTAGGTATTGTTAACATCATTCGCTCGGTCAGTACATGATAGTATGAGTTGTAATAGCAGGCATTTGGTTCTGTTCCATGTTGGGCACGGAATCATTGCACTGCTGAGGGCTGACATGTGATTGTCGTCCTAAATACACTTATATGTTAACCATATTTAAGTCACGTACCTACTGTTTATTAGACGAATATTCTCGAATATAACGTAACATGTAACGTAACGTAACATCACGCCTGTCATCCCCAAAGGGGTAGGCAGAGGAATTTAGAACACTCCCATATAAATGTAATATCTCGAATATAAATGTAAAAATATTCTATTATTTTCTCCTTTTATCACGTTGGATTTATTGTGGTCGGAAAAGTTATTATTAACAAATATTCAGCAAATTTACTCGGACAGATTATTTGTTAAAAAACACTTTTCTCTCAGTTAATATATTTTGATTCTATAAATAATCAAATATTTTTTAGCGAAAATAAAGGAGTGTATGATGTACACATATTGAATTTCACTGCGGAAAATGCAATATGTTAAAATATCATAGGACATAATTGCGCTAGTATAAAATGTACATTAGTGCAATTTAATTAAAATAACGGCTCATAGCGAATTAAGCTCATTTGGCAGTTTGGCGTTGTGGTTACACTACAATAAATAAACGTGTTTGTTTATAAATAAATCGACAAACGTAATATGGTTCAATTGACATGCTTTTTAATATTTATTTAGTTACTTAATTTACAAAGCTATGTACGTTTTTAAGATGTTACATATTATATCATTTGTTATAACGGTGGAGAAAATGTTGCATAGGATCTTAGATACCTTAGTGTTCCCTTTGTGATCTTTAAAACACGTCAAATTTGCCAGTCTGTACCTGGCGAGCTCGGCAGACTATGGTATTCCATTTTCATTTCGAAAGGAGATAAGCGTTCAACAGTGGAATGATGAACGGGTGGTGGTGGTTGATGATGATGTATCAAAAAAAAATATATAATGTTTTTAGTGCGACAATGATAGCTTAGTAGTTTGATATTCAGCCTCTCACTCCGAGAGCCCGGGTTCAAATCCAGGCGTGCACCAATAATGTGTCTTCCAAATATATATATTTCTACTACGTTGGTTTTTGTATGGAAATAACTTGAATCATGGAAATATACAGAGTACTATTTATTTGGAACAAAAAAATAAATAAATAACGTAATATAACCCTAGTGATCCCCGAATATGTACGCAGAAGAGTGTAGTACATGCCCACGTTTCACCAGTTATATTGTATGGATAGATAGCTATTGTTTAAATTTCCGCGTATTAGCGGCGACGCGCAGAAACTAATTCGCCTGTAAGTCGTCACAGGTAGTTGACATGAGCGTCGGCTGTTTAATATAACGCCGACGACTTATGTGTTTATCATAATGTTCAACGATTAATTAATCACTACGCCACGTTCTGTTTATCATGAACAATTTATCTACAAAGTAATAATTATCGCGACACTGTGCTGGCATTTGTTATTCGTTAAAAGGTATATGATACAGAAAATAAAATAGTCAACCGGATTTCCACGTACTATGAACATATTTTTCCATCTGTTTCAATCAGCAGTTTTCCGACAACTTTTCTAAGCGGTTTATCACTTCAGGCCAAACGAGTTTGTTAGCAACTCGCATTTGAACCAATCTGTCCTGGTATACTCCGGAGTTGAGCTCCATTTGGGAGATCCTAGGATATTAGGATGTAACTAAGCGTTCACCGAACATCTGTGTATTTCAAATAATCCATGCATAACATGCTGTGATGAATTATGTCCTCCGGGACATCACGATATAGAGAGATGGTAATATCTTATGATATATTAATGATTCCGTTGTTAGTACATATTAGACGTATCGACCGACCGATTGATATAGTGAAAACGACGAGCTTCTCCTGAACAAAGCAAAGTCGATAAGATCGTATCAATCTTCCTCCACAAATATGATAGGAACTTACCTACTAAAATTTATAGCCATATAAAATTCTATACAACCCCTCTGTTTACGACGAAGCGGCCTTCAATCAATAATTCTATATCGTTTAATATACGGCATTAGGGTGTGAATAGATTGAGTTAGCGATGGAAGTTTTGTAGGGGTGCATAATGGAGGTTATTTTGAAATAAGTTCCAGGATGTTGGTACGAGTATATGTGCTTTATTTTAAATTTGTATCGAATTATTGGATATGAAAGCATTCTGACCGAAGTTCTGCTACATAAAAATAGGTATATTATTGTGTTTATTAACTATTAGTTTCTAGGAGTACTATATTTTGTAAATAGACATTTTCAACAATTTACATAATGAAGTGATCGTAAACTCATATGTCTACGTTTATCAGAGGTCTGCTTACTACGCTTGAGTCTCTGCTTAGCTTGGGATCATCTTGCTATATGTGAATTATCCCAATATTTAGATGTGTTTATTTATACGTATATTCCAACGCAATTCGATGTTTATTACATTCCATTCCACTATTAGAAAATTCCAATATTATCAAGCGAAATTCGGAGGCGAAACAAAGTATCTTATTGCGTACGTTACTTGCCAAATCCGATTTCATCTTTAACCCAATACAACCTCGAAGAAATTATTTTAGTTAACGGGTGTTAAAATTTGTTAAGACTGTGTTATATACTGAAATGACCGGTTGGATTCTTGTCTTGTTAAAGTGACTCGCATTAAGTGATATAATTATTGTACATACTCGTACGATAGCAAAAAATATGTAAACGTATTAACGTGGGATTTCTCATCAGCGACTTTTTCTTTACACTACCTCAGTTAGATATATGCTCAATGGAATGCCACTCACACTGTTACAAAGATCAGTATTTCTTTTAATATTTCTGCTCAACTATTAAATTACTTACTATTAAATTACTTAATAAAAGCTAGTAAATCATAATAGAGGGCGCGTATTCTAAAATAAACTTTGCAAAATGAAAATTGGATAATCTTTATGAATAACCGTTTTAATAAAGATTTAATTATCTCAGAATTTATTATATCTGGAACCTATTAAGTACTGTCTTGACTGCCTCGTTGGTCGTGTTGGTTGCAAGCGCCACTGCCGATCGGCAGATCCTGGGTTCTAATCCCAGTACGGGAACTCTTGGATTTTTTTAATTTAGATCTGCTAGTGACTGCCTCGTTGGTCGTGTTTGTTGCAAGTGCGACTGCCGATCGGGAGGTTCCGGGTTCTATTCCCGGGTCGAACACTACAAAATTTTCTAA
>DWDV01001763.1:0-12582 GCA_018245615.1 Mimoniades ocyalus | reverse complement strand
TTTCAGCTCCACTTGACGGACGCGAAAACTTTAGCAATGGCGCTAGCTATCGTCAAAGTACAAAAAGCGTCGTTTCTCAAAATGTCGCCCTTAACAACGCTTTGATTTTAGCGAACGTTAAACATCCTAAGTAATTGTTATTATTTGACGTAGGTACGTATATTACATTAACGAGCAGTTTGAAACAACCGGCCCTTTATACTGATAGAAAGAAAATGACAACCATTAGACGAAAATTTTCTTAAGCATTCGCTGGCAAATTATTAAGCAATTATTCATATTTATCCGAAGTTTTCTTTCGTAAAAATACAGTATATAATAATTTCCAGTCGTAATAGTAATAACCCTTTTTATCCTGTCTTCGATTTTCCCAGTTCCGCCTCCACATTATCCCGTGGGATGTTGCTGGGTCCCGGCTAATGGACCCTGATCCAAGATTATGGGAATTAGCATAAAAAGCCTTGCTCTTGAATTAATAATTTGTGTGCTTCGGATTGTGTAGTTTTCTCTCATTGATAGCCAAACTGAATATCCAGGTAGCACTTACCTATAACCACACATTAGACGGAGTTCAGTTTGAGATCTAAAAACTCCATAGCTCGGGACACAAATACCTATCAGTTTTGTCACGGTGATTCGAAAAAGGAAAAGCAACGACAAAGTTTTCAATATATACTCTAAAACATTTGTTAATCGTTAATTGAAAAGTTCTTATAATATGTGTATTCAATCAAAAATACAATTGATTCTGGATACGTTGCGCACTTATCTGGAAATTTGTTGGAATACTTCGTTCACGTAGGGTTAATCCGTATGTGTATTAAACATGAAACGTTTTAACGAATTCCGTTTTAATTAAACCTGTAAGATTGTGGCTTATCGCAGCGCGCTTGCTCCAGGCAAGCTCATAACTTCAAGCTATAGATTATATAGGTACGTAAACGTGGAAACAATATTATACATACACTCCTTACATAATAGATGAAAACATTTATGATAGATGAAAACATTTGTCCGCTTGTTGAACCCATTTGGTAAGTAAAACCTTCTTGTGTATGCTTGCAACACTTCTGGGTTCTAATCGAGTGAATGATTAAATTATCATATTTGTGTCCGGCTGTTTGAATTCTAATTGTCAACATTATATTGATGGCAAAATAAATATCTGTTCTTAAATGATAATAAAAAACTTAATAATTACTGTTAATGTCATGAGATCAAATGTTTCGCACGCATTTTTAGGTGTGCATCAATTTCGTCAAAAAAAATCTTCAATTAATATAACGATTCTGTACACATGTACAAGAGATAATATTTACGAGTTCAAAAATGTATCGAAAACGGAAATTATTTTTGTACATTGATCTCGTTATGTTAATCTCTAAGATAGTATTCACAACAAAATATATTATATATGCTCGCGTATCCAAAATGGAGAATGTGCTAATAATAAATTTACAAAATGGCGGCTCTCAAGATTAAAGTAAACATTCGAGAACAGGAAATTGAATGAATCTGCTATATCGGGATATAAACGCCATATATACTTCTATTCTACGTATATGGTAATTGATCCGAACTGACTTTGAACATAATAGCATAGGATACTTTGGATACTGCTATCCTAGGGCATAAGTTATTTTGGAACCTGTTCACGTTAATATTCATGAACGCAGATGATGTAATCAATTCTGTCCTTCTTTACTCTTCGATTGAATATGTATAATTTTAGCTGCAATTTGTTTATCCCCTTAAATCTTTAATTACAGCTGGGAAATTATAATGAAATATAGGCTAGTTCAAAAAAGACCACAACTAAAAAGCTAAGTCAAAGCTTAGCGTGCTGTTTATGGCGTGGTGCCAATGCCAACTTTAACAATTTTTGGTAAGGGATTAAATGGGTTCATACACTTTTTGTAGAAATTAGTGAAATAAAAACTACCGGTGTGAGTTCAATCGATGTGGATTATCATACTTGGAAGAAGAAAGAAAACAGACACTAGTTTGAATCTTCGGAGCACTCATTATTACAGAACGAATAGAACATGTAGATCGAATCTAAGTATACCTTTCCGTATGTTAACACCTTTCAATTCCGTGTAAACTCTGAGGCGTACGATACCTTTGCCAGTGCACGAATGCGGTGACTTAGAATTTAGGTGCCATGGAAAATGGTATCTTTTAATGTAGGTAGTCAATGTTGAAATATAACAAATATTACCCATTATGAAAAACTCTGTTCTTTCAATTTCCAGTTGCCAAGCAACAGTTAACTTTAGCTAGTTATTATTCAGTATTTCTGTAAGATAATAACACGAAACATATAATATAATGTAATTTGTGGACTTTCTAGGTAGATCGAAACAAGATATTTGTCTTATTTCGTTTAAACTGAGGCGAAATTATTTTTTACCTGTCGATTGAATAACGATTTGACATTAAATTATCGAAGGAACGTACAAAAGTTTACATTATTCCGATATACAAAATGCGCAATCAGATTTAAATTCTACCCAGAATATGCTAATCGAACTTTTATTTATAATTTGAATTTCTGCTCAGATTATTGAAAAAATTTCAATAAAAACGACTTGCAGGAATTTTACAATTTAAAAAATTTGTATCGAGCTTAGCTCTAATTTTTTTCAGTTTCAAAAGGAAAATATTTGGAAGATCCTCGATATATTATTAGAAACTTCCTGTTACATGAGAATTTTAGGGGTTAGAATTCCCTTGGCGGCCGTTGTTCGCAGTTTGGTAGGCCTGTGCGCGTTGGGTTTTCTGTGAGGCAAATATGTAGTTTTAATTTCTTGGTCATTCATTCGGTTCAACACATAGTAACTAAAAATAGTTCTTATTTTTATCAGAATTACGAGAATCTGACAATCAAACATTTATGATTTTCATCATTCTTTCTGCAATTCTGAGTAGAAGGAACTCAGGCAGGCTTAGTAAAGGTAAGATTTTCCAATGGCGTTTTTTGAACACTTTCTAGACCATGACAGTTTTAAAGTTGGAACTCAAATATCCACCAACCGAGACAAGCGTTTGTCGGGTTATGACAGACGTTCGAATAAGAACGAATTCAACTAAGAAAAAAACGAAACAAAGAAATGAAAAGGAACGCTGTCATGCCCCTTGTCTAAGATATCATTGCAATGTGAGGAAACTCCATCGCTTCACTTACTTCTATTACTTCGCATATGCTTTTTCTTCGCATATGCATTGCTTTGGATATGTTTATAAGTTTGAATGACATAGATAGACGTATTGAGATGTAGGTACGAACATAGTCCGCAAATGTAGTAATTTACGAGAAATTGCAGATCTCCATTAATATTACGTGTTGAATATTTGCTATTAAGCATTGGTTCACTGCTTCTTTAACAACTAATTCTAACTATTCAGAAACAACTGGTTTCCCCGGGGTCGGGGAACGTATACTTACTCCGCCCAAACACGGACATAATATAATTATAAACTCTTTCGATAATAATATTCGACTTAAACAATCCTAGCTACAAGCGGTTCATTCTGTTTCCATAGCAACTAAGACATTCAATGCTATGTTATTAAGGCGTGAGTATATTTTACAATAAGTATAGATTTTAAAAGACAATAGCATCGAAATCGAAGAAATTGAAGTAGAATTGGCGAGCACAACGTATAATCATAGTTTTTTGTTAAGTTTGTTTAAAGACATAAGAGGAGCTCTTGTGTAAACCAGGCATAACAGTGGTGAACGAAACACTTAAGATATATAGGGCGAAAATCTTGAAATCGTATCTCGCCCCAGATTTCAATGTCTAGCATTACCAAGTAATCTTGAGCCGTACGAAATGTAGACCGGAAAATGTTCGCCAGTAAAGGCGTGGGCCAGTTTTGTACACTGCTTTTTAAAACGAAAACGAGTGAATACTAGCTGCTCACCTTTATATAACTGGTTGATGTATTCAATATCCATGAAACGAACTGATAAATTTATTTCACATATTGGCCGATGTATTCGCTACGTTAGTTCAGCCTGACTTTAACCATTGATTTCTAGTCTAGATTCCTAGACGTTTCGCTAGAATCTTCATTCGTTACTGAATGCTATACTTTTTAATATACAGACCCTATAGTAGTTTCGAATGTTTACTTTGTATTAAAAGTCGGTTCCAAATTTATTATCTCATGTAACAAAAGCTTCAAGTGGAACGTGGAATTGAGTTTGTCAGAAGTTTCGTATATTGTCCTAATCCCCAGTATATATACGTAGACCGTATATACTACGACATGCCGGGATAATTTCTACTCCATTTGTGTTAGTAATATCTTCATACTCAAGAAAACCTATTATTATTCACTGAAATGTAAGGAAAGCTGCCAAGTCTCCGCGTTTCGCAAATGTCGTTTACAGAGAAACTAGATTTTTTTATCGTCGCACAAAAGACTTTGTTGACCTGTTTGTGAATAACTGAATTCACTTCTGAAGTAAGCTGATATTCTCCTTGACTGTTATTTCTTAGGTATATTTGACGTAAAAACGGACTTTTTTAGCATTTCTGTCTTGGTAGTCATTAATTTCTGCCATAAATCCATGGACTAACATTTGTGCTTCTTAGTCAACTGTTCTACTCGTTTATCGAGATATGTTAATTACGTTGTGTAGTTGATCTCGTTGATTAGTGTAGGGTACTACACTCCTCTGCCACCTCTTCGGATTACAGGCATAAAAGGCAGGTGAGTAACACAAGCGACTGATGACGAGCAGACTATTATGAAGAGAATGATGAATGTAGAAGAAGCGCGGCAGGCCTATAAGGATAAAGATATTTGGCTTTCGGTGCTCTCTGCCCACCCCGTGACAGACCTGGCGTGAAGATATTATGTGTGCGTGTAAATATTGTTTCACTCATATTTTCATATCAGATTTCCATTGATACTAAATGTTCCAATCAAAGTGAATATTAAAATCCGTTGATTGCGTATAAAAACTTTTAAAATCAATTTATGTAAAATAACACCACTGTTGTTGGTAAAATTATATAATAAAACCAAGGGTTGTCAGCTTTTATAAAAAAGTTATAGTACCAAATTAAAGTTTTCTCAACAAAAAATTTCATAGCCTTCATGCATAAATTATCGTTTATTTTAAATAATGTTTTGATAATTACCGCTTCTTCTAGGGAATAGATAAACCTATTTATTTTCAAAGGTAGCTCTTTCTCTCACCTCAGCTTCTTCTCATTAATTTTGACACAAACAAACAGAATGTTACATTCAAAGCTTCATTACCATTTGCACTACGAAAGCATTGTATTCCCCTTTGTCTTCACAGCTTTGTACCATCAACTCGAATCACAATGGATAGAGAAAAATTGGCCTTCCCAGCCAGTTGTTAGTTTATATCAAAATGGATGGTATACCTGAATCGTTACGTTCAATGCTTTTAGAGATTTTAATTATCAAGATTGAGTATAAAAAAGAATATAACATTACTATTTTTATTACTGAGATCTGTATTAGCGTCATCTACACCATACAGTGTTGATGCTTGGGCAGAGAAAGCGTACATACCAGGATCCCATTCTGCAATACCAGGGTGTCGTAAGAGGCGACTAAATCCGGCATTGGTTGATCGCAGCTCGGCGCAGCCTAAATAGGCACGACCAAATGTGATTGAAGCCAGCGGAAAGCAGCTTAGGCGGTGAGAGAAAGTATGCTCAGCGATCCTGAACCCGCATGCACAACGTGTGAATATTTGCAAAAACATTCAGGGCCGGCTTATTTAGAACAATGAAACTAGACAGTTTGATAATATGTGTATGATGTATGTATTTTAAATGCCATCGAAGGTGCGTTCATATTGTAAGTATTTGGTAATAAAACCCATCATATCAAATCTTGTTAACATCAGAAAAAAAAAATGCCTAACGTTGCTGTAATCGGTGCGTTCCTAAATTCCTAATTTGGGCGCAATCATCAGGTATATGTACATAAAATGGAAAGTTTTGTTTAGATTGACATCGATTTTCTCTAGCGGTGACAATTAGTAACAAGTGTTAGGTGATTTATTTGTGTATTAACTACACAATTAGAACGCAATGCATTGTCAAAATCAACGATGAACAGAATTTTTCACACACAAACGATTCTATTCGCTTTGAAGCTGCATTGTTCCATTTGTGGCACAATGGATAAAGAAAAATTGGCTCTACCCAGCGGGTTATTAATTTATTTCATAATAGATATCGTGCACCCGACTCGTTCGTTTCGCTGCCTTTGAGTTGTTGTCATTGTGGAGTATTTTCCCGATAGCTGAGCTGATTGTACTAGTTTTTGATACGTTTTTTGCTCAACGAAACTTTTCAGAATATAGAAGTAATTAGAGGAAAATGGCTTAGTGGAGTTTTGATTGTCATGCAAATATTAACTCATATAATTTTGATCTCGGCCGACAATTGTTGCACTTAAGCCTCTAATAATATTATATATTTAAAAAATTTAAGACTACTTTTACACCTATGTACGTGTAAAATTATTAAAAATAAATTCTTGCAAGTCATATAAGCAAACTCATTTTTCGTAAGCTACACAAGATAATGTTGTTGAAACAAAAATAGTATTAAATGAACAATACTAAAGATATAGAAAAATAAAGAGAAACGGGTCTAAACAAACAGATAACGCACGCAAACGCAACAAAAAAGCAAACAACCTAAAATCTGTGAGCAATAAAAGGAGGGCGGACAACCAATTTTTATTAAATTTATCAAAAAACAGCTCAGTGTTAGAAACACGATTTTAACATAAAATGAGAATAGCCACTGTCACGCGACATTTAACCCCTCGAAACATAATTTCTCAACATCAGTACACGGAAGGGGCGTGTGATATATTCAAACAATACTTGTTAGTGGGAGAAATTACTATGAATATTTGAACAAATTCCTAAGTATTTTAGGATCGATTTCCTTTATTGACTTTCTCGTGAAGGAATGATGCATTTACAAATGACCTATATTTCACACTTATCGTTTTTTATGTAATATTCTGTGAATCGTTTGTTTTTTTTAACAATGTAGCTTATAAAACGATTAAAACATAATTCACGTCTAAAACGATCAAAAATAAAGGAAACAACTCAATGGGCGACTATTTATCGCATAAGAAATGGATTTTTAAACAAAATGTAAACATGTAATAAGCTGCGCGCAAAATTTCAGAATCTTAATTCAAATAACGTTGTTATTGTTCCTTTTCTACCATATATAATCACATTGTTGTGTGCTTAAAGTAATAAAGCTTGATAAATTAGCGGGGGTTATACAAGGTGCTGTTCTAGGGCCCCTTTCTTTCTAATTCATACCTAAATTAAATTTAGGAAATTCCGTGTTCACGTAAGGCATTAAACTCACTCGTGAATAATAAATGTGTGCGCTTAATTTGTGTTAAATTATACTTTTAAAAAGATCTTTTCGAGTTTACTCAAAGGAACGACATAGCATCTGTAATGTTTGTATTAGCATAAAATTGAATGAAAGAATATTCTTCTGCTCATTTGTATTGTATGCTTAAATAAAATTGTCTGCTTTTGTCTTTTATATTATTTGTTGTATTTTCATTCAGAACCGACTTACTTAAAGACATAATATCAAGCCTGTAGACCCTGAAGAGGTAGACAGAGGACTGCAGTACACTCCTACGTTTCACCTGTTACGTTTACATCCCACTATGGGATAAGTGGTGAGTCTATTGGCATACACTGGGTGCATATCCCAACTCCAAGCCACTACTATAAATATCTACTACAAAATCTAGTGCCCGACCTGGAATTTGAACTCAGGACCTCTCGATCCGTGGTCGTGTTTGCAACCAACACGACCAACGAAGTAGTTTACTTACTTACGTATTTAAAGAATTCCATTGTAGTAGGTTATTTCGTTTTTAATAATATCATCATCATCATCAGCTTATTGCAGTTCACTGCTGGACATAGGCCTCCTCTGAGGGGTTATCTCAAATAATTCTCATGCTGGGCATGTGGGTTGGGAATCGCAGACCACAGCTTCTCGCAACGCCACCGGTGTTCCCCGTAGACGGCCAGGGCAATTAGCTGTACCTAGGCAGACCGCGATCTGCCGGCGCCGGGTTTAATTAGTCACCTCTCAGGACATCCTGTATGCCAGTACGGGTTCGGGAATTCACAAACATTAATTTGTATCAAATAATTACCATTGCATTCAAAATTTCTGGCATTTATTAATTTTATATTACTTGAACAATATTAAATTTTGTAGTCTCTAAATTATTGTTTAATTTAGGTAAGAGTAAAAATAATGAACGCCCCACATTTCTTGCTTTAGCTAACAAAAGATTTTTCCAACCTTACTCTGTTCATTAACTTTGATGGGGTCAATGGTTTAAATTATCTCCGACACCCTCGTGAACTTAATTAAATAAGATCATATAACCTCCATTTCCACAATTTTCCTTGTAGGAAAAGAAGGCCCTTTAAAGTTTTAGGCAAAAAATTGATCTAAAATTAATAATTTCATTATTAGACAAATATGGAAATATTTTGTAAACTTGCATTATTGCACTAATAGAATCCGGTGGTCAAGGTTGTTTATTTAAATGTCATAATGTATCAATTAGAACTGTTGTAATAAAAGATCATGTTCTTTACTTCATCTTGAATTCTGGAATTAAATCAGCGAAATTACTGGTCTTTGGTAATATATTATGAACCTCTTGGTTCATAATATATTGTGAACCAAGATGTGCACTATAGATGTGCATTATGGTGAAAATGATAAACGTAGTTATTTAAAATATTTATAAATAATTCTATGGTTCTATACAATAATAATCTCCAATTCTCTATATATTACCTCACATAATTTGTTGATATTATTATGAAAACTCGAAGAGGTAGGCAAAGTAGTGTAGTACATTCCCAAGTTTCATGATTTACCTTATGTGTACGTCCCGCTATGATATGAGAGGTGACCCTTTTATTTTGTATTGGGGAGGAAATCTTCCAAAGTTACCTGGTGTCCTGGTAGAGATACCGGGTAATGTGGGATTTTCAGCTCACTGAAACCCTCTCGGTGGCCTTCTGTGTTGCTAATAGGAGGACTTCGGGATCTTCCACGGAAAGCACTGGTGCCCCTCAAGCGCGGTGCCCCTCCGGGCCTTACATCAGGGAGAGACTTATGTCTGGTCTCGTGTCTCTTCCGATTCTTACAACGATGTATGGCAATACACATCGTTGTCCTTCCCAGGGTCGCCGGCTGAACGGTTCGAGCGGATACTGTAGCTTTTATTCTGGTCCCGAGTTAGTGAGAAAGTTACCTACGCCCGCAGCTCCTGCGGTGGTTTTAGTGGTGGTTAAAAACTCAACTACGGAATCTAAATTAGATTCTAAGTAATGAAATTGGCACTCAGGACCTCCCGATCGACTATGGCGCTTCCAATCAATCAACCAACAAGGCAGTCATATGTACATTATGTATGTTTATGTTTCCTTATGGTTATTAATCATAATGAACCAGAACCTATTCAATGTACCTATGAATTAAAACTGAATTAACTTTTACTAAGTTTATTAAAACTTTAAAACTCTTGCGATAAGCTTTTTTAATGGCTATTAATTACAATGGACCGAAAAAACCTTTTGAACACATGAATTAAAACTGAATTAACTCTTGCCATGTTTTTATTGACCGATGGAAATAGAAAACCGTACATCGCGTGTCGTCTATCAATCTGATAGCCAGAGGCTCGTGCCTGATGGCAGTTATAATAAAAAAAATTGTCTATAGAAACAGATACTGTATTGTTAGTGCCAGATTCCTTTTGTGAAAGCACCAGCATTGATTATTTTGAGGTTACGAAATTATTTTGATATTGATCTTCACTTTCAATGTCGACGTTTCCACTGTTTTGTGTTGTTTGGTAATTTTGGGACCATCACGAACCATTTCATTTGGAATATTTCCACGCTGTTTTTTAAGACCTACGTATATTATGATCCAGTGTTTATTTAATTGTGTTCATTTATTGTGACTGTTCTTGTCGCCACAGTTCCGTGAAAACCGTTCCATTCATTTATGTCCAAACGTATCTTTACAGTTAAAAGTACAATTTCTACGTCACCAAAGTTTGTGCTTTTCATGAGCATTCCATTCGTATAAAATGGCAAGTTCCTACAAAATTACTTTGTTCAAACGGAACATTTCACTAGTCTTATAAATTGACAAAGAATTACTTTCATGTTCTTGCATTGTTATCTGAACACGGCATTATCTCGGCCCTCTTGTATAAGTCATTAAAAGTTTAAACGTTAAAACTGAAGTAACATTCAAAGTTATCCCTTTAAAATTTCTTTCTTAGTTTACTGTTGTCTGAGTTTGTCTTTGGAAAGACATAGGATCGTGTTACATCGGTGACGAGTAACGAAGTGCGAGTTGAGTATTGAAAAATATATGCTCTTTGTTTTTTTCATAATACGAAGGTGTATTTTCTGATCAATACTAAAAATATTTTTTAGAAACTTGTTCCATGTCAGAGTAACAAAAAAATGTATTTTCCCTTGACTACATTTCGTAATTAATTACGTCTCACCGGATATTTATTTGCAATATTTTGTTGGAATTTCATAGGTGTGTGAAGTACCTAAATAACAAGGAAATAGACTCTGGCTGCTTACTTTAGCTGAGAACACTTCGAAGAGTAAAAATTGTTTAAATAGAAGTTTTGTAATCAGTCGTTTGGAATACAAACGATATTATTTAAAGTATACATTTCAAAATCGTATCGTCTGTAGTATATAGCTGTATAGTGGAGCAAGTGGCCAAATAATATTTATTAAACTTCAATACGGAAGCTCAAGATTTTAAAATCCCCGTAGTTATATATGAATTTGCTATTAGGACCTACTTTAGGGGTTTTAAGTCATTTCCTCTTTTAAGTTTCATATCGTATCTGTTCATTTTACAAAAATATGATGTTTAGTGATAAAAAGTTGTATAAATTATTTTGTTTATCAGTTACGTTTCTGTTTAAAATATATGTTTCTTATATCTAACTACTATTTAATAACAAACAAACGCACAACCTTACTAATTCACTTCTTCTTCGTCGAGTTGAGTTAAGTTGAGCTGATCGTGAGTGATCAGCCATCGTGGTACAAGAATTAGTGGCAATGTCCACGGTGCGCCGGGCAGTAAATGTTCGTACTTTATCATACATATCCGCCGCTCGCGGAGGCTTCTTTCATGCACCCCACTAATTCGCTTAATCATTTGATTATTTAAAATCATTACCAATATTATCATCAACCTGTTATAGTCCACTGGTGGACATAGGCCTCCCCTCAGGGGTTATACCAAATATCCACAGGCTGGGCATGCGGGATGGGACCGCTTCTCACACCGTCTACGCTGCTGCCCGTAAGCGACCACATGACTTCACCGTGCCTAGATAGACCGCGCCATACCACGATTTCAGAGTGGATAATATGTTTTCTACCATATACGTATTTCGGTCCTAGAATGCATCGAATAAGTATCACCTCCAATTCTAATATGTTTCTAATATATAATATACTTCTAATTCTAATATATATATCTACATACGTACCTACATACTTATTTTTTAATAATATTTTTGACTATTGAATTACAGTGCCTGTTCCATATCGAGATCTCAAATGAAAAGGTTTTTTATTTGAGTGTGTGTTAAAAATTAAACTGTGTTTATGAAAAAACATCGGTTGATATTTTTTCCTTATAAAATCTAATTATAAGAAAAATATAAAGTAAACGCATTAAATACGTGGTCAATTATATATAATACAAAGTTATTACAAAATTTAAAATTTTACGTAAATTTTCAAAAAGTTTAATGAAATTAACATGTGACATTTTTTCTTGTAGGTAGTGTAAAGTAAAAATAGGGTAGTAATCACTGTTCATAGCAATGCCACTTTGCCCTTCTACGTAGTTTATATAAAATATATTTAGTGTTTTTCCCACATCCGCCAAATAGCCTTAGCCCGCGAGTCTGGCTGTGCATTTAAAACAAACTTTCTACAAAAGCATTACCGCGTTTTGGGTTGCGAGTGAATTTACGTGGATAGCATTAGAATCTCAACTTCCGGTTTATCGTACACTCATTTGACATCCCGTATTGTTATTGAAAAATATAACTTATGCTTAAGTGCTAAAACATATTTTCGTTTAATTAATTCCGCTGGCGTCCTTCGTAAACCGAGCGAAACTTTATAATTACATCATTGGAATACAGCACAATGCAAATGTGTTTATTTAATTAGGACCCAAACAATTTATGTGGCCCCGTTAGAACTTCTTAAAGCGTGCGACATTTTGTGGCTTATGAAAGTAAAATGAGGGAATCCGCAGCGTGGGGTGAGCTAAGCAGTGGATGACGAAACGTTTAATTTATTTTAGTCCTACTATTGTTATTGTATCGTCTTATTTAAATTACTTGTAAAAATAATAATTAAAATGCTATTCTTAAATAAGAAAACATTTAATCTGAAGTAACAAGCAGTTATAATTTCAAAAGCAA